>LGSM01000502.1:0-22969 GCA_001314345.1 Phytophthora multivora
TTAAGAAGACCAAACGACGCAAATTGCTGGCTTCTACTACGAACAAGGTGGCCACTGTGGAGGTGGCGGCAGCTGGTCAGTCGTACCATCCGGACTTCGACTCGCACCAGGACGTCATGGCTGAAGCTGTAGCTCATGAGCTTGAGAAGCAAGAGAAGAAGGCTCAGATGCACGAGCCTGTGACTAAGGGAATGTCGGAGGAGACGTTGCAGTACATCAAGCAGGACTCGTCCGACTCGGAGGAAGAGTCCAGTGACTCGGAGAACGAGGACGGCTCGGTCACGAAGGCTCGCAAGCTGCCGGAGAAGGTGACGCGAGCGCAACGTAACAAGCGCTCGCGACACAAGCAGATGGAGCTGGAGCACCACCTGCGCCGTGGTGAGAAGGCTATCATCAAGCAGATCAACGCGTACGTTGAACTTGTTGTACTGGATTTGGATCGATTTTCTGGGTACTAATTACGCGTGTATTTTATTTGATGATGCAGTTCCAACCACATTCTTCAGGATATCGTCAAGAGCGAGAAGGAAGCGGCCAAGAAGCAGGAGCTAAAGAAGCTTCAGCTGGAGCAGAAGCTGCAGGAGGAACCGCTCGTGCGCGTGGCCGGAAAGTATACGTAAGTGGGCGTGTGCGACGAGTTTTGGGTGTTGTTTAACGATGAGACTAATCGTCTTCTCTTGCAATATGCAGCAAGCTGGAACGCGATACGCCCGTGTCGTTCTCAGAGGAGCTCACAGGCAACTTCCGGACGCTCAAGCCCAAGGGGAACCCTCTTCTGGATCGCTTCGACAGTCTGCACAAGCGCAACCAAATCCAGATTGGACGACCCAAGAAGACGCGCAAGGCCAAGGTGAAGATTATCGAGGCCAAGAAATAGGTGACTTCCGCTCGTTCTCGCAAAGAAATCAAGGGCTTCTGGCCTGTAGATAGACTATGGATAACATTTTCTTCGTATACGTGACATTGCTATTCAAACTCATCCGAGCCGTAAAAATAGGGACCTGCTTGCTGTGAAGCACCTCATTGCTTGAGCATTTCCGTGCCTGTCACTGATCAAAGCCGTCACGATGGCCACGGGGTCTGTAATGCGACCTAGCGTACGTTTATCCTACATACTTTCGTAGTCATGAACTCCCGTAACGTTGTTTGGTTCAGAACTTCCGCCACGATATGCGAGGCGCACAGGTGGTGGAGATCCGAAGAGAGGAATACGAACGCACCAAGAGGTCCATCCTCAAGAAGATTCGCCGTCGTCTGGTGATTCTTGGGGTGATCATCGGCCTCCTGTCGATCGTCGCCTTCACCCTTGGTGGAGTGAGTTGCGTAACTCCTTTCAGCTGGCAGATCTTGCTCTTTAACTTCAAATTGACTGTGTTCTAGGTCATTCGAAGCTACTACTCGAACATCCACAAGTTCTACAAAGTCTCGGGCCACGTGACCCTGGCCAACCTGTACTTCATCTACGCAGCAGTGTCGTTGGTATTCAGTTTCGACGGCTTCTACATCGACGGCAAATGGCGCAAACTTCAAGAGGACGGGAACCATTTGATAATGCACGTGCGAGCGTTTTTCTTCCTTGGAGTCGGGTCATGGGCGATAGGTTGGTTCTCTATCAAAGTGGTCATGCTGTTATCTCACTGCTTCATTCTTCGTACGTACAGCTCTGTGGCTAGGAATCGCTACACTATCAGCCTTTGGACTAGTGGAAGTGCAGTACATCGCATCATCCAGTCCCAACCTCATTTACCTCATCACTCTTGTCATGGTCACGGTACGTTCAGCTAGATAGCCGTACAGCAGGATGTTCCCTAACGCTTGTTAAAGGTGCATCTCGTAACGTCCCCTTGGCTACTGCGTACAATTCATCGCAAAGGATCACAGGCAGACGAATTCTTCGGGTACATTAGTCCAAGTTTTCTATTATACTGATACCACGTGTGTATTAACCACAAGTATATTTCTTACCTTGTAGTGCGGAGTTCCTCTCGGATATTCGTCGTCCTCGCAAGAAGAATGGGGACTACGATGACGAGGCAAGTGACTCGGACGATGATATGGGTATTAGTGCAGCCGCTGTCCAGCCGGTCCCGACTTCTCCAAGCAGAGCTGTATCTCAGAGGAAGATCCGACGTCAGGAGAGCGCCAATGCTGGCTCAAATAAAAGCCGCAAGGACGTTTTCAATGCAGAGGGCAACGCCGCCATGTCACAATTGCAACTAGCAATGGAAGGAGATGATGACGCCCCGCGCTCAGCTCGTCCACAGCCAAGTGCACGTCCAGCTTCACCGCGAATCTCCGCCTTATCCAGCCATGAGGCCTTAAACGTGTCTCCACGGCAGAGCTACCACGAAATCCCATTTGCCTCACCGGTTTTTGTGATGGACCCGGACGCAAGTCTACCTGCTTCTTCCTTCTGGCAGCTATGGAAACAAACCGAAACAACGTACGTAGTCGTAGCTGATCCAGCCCTCAACTCTCCTTAACGTTTGTGTATTGTGCTGTGTCTTAACAGCGGCTCGTTCTCGTGCACATTCGCGAATCAACCATCCCGAACGGACTTAGAGAGACACCTGGAGGCAAACGGTTTCCACGTCGTGGCTGCGGAGCAGAAGGACAGCGTGCTACAGGTGTACTTCTACGGCTCGCAGTACGGCGCTGACACCTTCTTCTTGTGCGAGTTCGTGCTGCTTTTCGCACGCAGATTCTTCCAGGCCACTTTCAAATGCAAGGTACGCTCGTTAGTTTCTGAACATTGAGCTTGGCCCCGGTTGACTTGTCTTGTTAGAAACGGGAGGAGGCTTCAGACTTTGTTACAAGGTTCAATCTCCAAGACCTGTTGGTTGTTGAGGGCGAGTAAGCGCATGTATCCCCAAAACGAATGGCATCTTACCTCATCACTTCAACAATGAGTCATCACAATACCACCGAAATTGTACTGTATTCTTGATTGAAGATCTTGACTCGTGGTCCATAGTGTAAACGAGGATAGCAGCGCTGCATCACTTGCTTGACCATTGGCCCATGCCGTCTCGTTATCGGCTGCATGCGCAAATATTGCTTCATGCTGGTATATTGCAGTTATAATTTACTGTCTGGCGGAGTGCGTGTGGTGCTAAGGCGTTTATAGCAGCCCTGGCGGACCCCACCATCTCACTCGCTACAGCAATAGCAGACTGCTTCTCGGATGGTTTGCCTTGCCGTCGCCCAGCCAACCAATTGCCACCAGCGACGCCGCAGCAGCGCAGTTTCCCGGAACGTTTTATCGGCTTTACAGTACATGTATCTGATCATCCATTCAAGCGGGAAGCAGGTAAAACCGATCGCTTTTAGTCATAAATTATCAGGCTCCTGCGGGATGTGACAGGGGGACCGCCACTGCTAATGCTCCGAAGGGGAACTTCCCGCCAGGAATCTTTGATCCTCGTTCGCGTCGGCACCTGTTGGCCACTCAAAGTTTAATGCTGCACATCGTTGCAGCAGAAGCTCCTTTCGTGGCGGGATCGGTAGAGCTGGAGGAAGCGTCGCGGAGGTAAACGTAGCTGTACGCCTGTGTGCCTGTGTTGGTGGCCGCAGACTGCGCCTACGAGCTCTTCAACACGACGCGGAATTGCTACGGAGAAACGCCAGCGCCAGCTGATGGCTTCGCGTGCAGCGTGTTATGGTACATGTAGTACATGTACTGTACTGCAACGGTTCTTGAAGTATGCCGCGGGCTTGTCCTGTACGATGGCTCGTCAATGAAGCTTGGCCCGATCTTTATTCAGCTCAACTGTCGACACCACGACGCGAGATGGCTACAGTCCGCACAGCGTCAACTTGGCGACGGCACGTCTCACTTCTGAGAGTCTTCAGCAATTTGCAAAGAGTCTTGCCAAGGCGGCGTCGCAGGCAAAGCTCGAAGCTCGAGTTGCCCGCTGAACGCCCGCCGTGTCTGCGAACGGACTGGCCGTTCGACCTTTTTATCGCGATGCGCTTCCCCGCTTGGTTCCAATAATGGTCGCCTTGTCGTTTTGACGGCAGCGGCTGCGTGTGCACCTTGCACTTAGGTGGATCGCGGCGACAGCAGCACGCCAGCACTTCGACTCGGATGCGCAGTGAATTTTTAACCTCGATGCGGCAACGTGCACGTAGCTCGTCGCTACCCCGTCGCTGGCAGCTCTGCGGATGGCTGGATTCGAGCAATCGGCTGCTTGTTCGCTCGCCATCGAAACCAGAGCTCGACTCAACGAACGCTCTCGTTTTCTTTTGGTAGTCGCTTGGTCGTTACATGCGCATGCAGCTAAACGGATAGCCTAGCCGCCGGCTGCCTCGAGTTTCTCGGCGTCTACGAAGAGATCCTGGCAGCTGGGCTTGTTGCAGTGCGCGCAGGACGGGGCAGAAGAAGATCGGGACGAAGTTGTGCTGTACCGGGAGCTGCGGTCGGTGGCGGCTCCACTGCGACGGTCGCCGTCGGCATCGCTGCGCACGTGCGAGAGCAGGTGTGACACCGGCATGAAATTCTGTGCCCTGGTCGAACCGGCCGATCGCTACGAGAGCTCTCGCGAACCTACACAACTCCTGTCCAGCTGTCCAGTAATCTGTGGCTGGGGCTGCCAGCACCGCTTCGTCGTGTGCGCGACTGAGCAACACGTCAATATGGCGACCGAGATCGGATCTGCATTAAAGAGCGCAGCTCCACGGCCGGAGCAGCTCGGTGGAGTCGTATAGCTCCGGGTCAGGCAGCCGTCGCGAGGCTATCTGCGTAGATTCCCCAAAAGTGGCTGGGCCTGAGCCAGAAAGACGGCCCGAACCAGCTCTCTGAAGTTGGAACGATCTTTGAACTGAAGACGAGCGCTCGAAACGGTCGGCGGCGCTTGTCGCAGGAGAGGCCGTCCTCCTGACATGCATCAACTTGATGCCATCAAGCAATGCTTGAAGCATGGCATTGTACAGTACGGTACTTGGTGTGCAAGTTGCATTGCCAGCATCTGGTCTTGGAATCCAAGTTCGCCAATAGATACACGTGGCATTGCATGGAGCTTCCTGCGTCATCGAGGAGCTCGTGGCTGCAAGCTGCTGCAGTGATGTCCACTTGCCAGGCCTGTCGCTCTCCGCAAGCTGCCGTTCGTGTTCTACCGATACACTTGAAGGCTGCGTCCCGGGACGATCGCACAACAACGCATAGCGCAGCGCAGCTCAACCGCGCGCGCATCGTATCCGCAACAATCATGGCAGGACGATGCTTACGGCGGCGACGCCGCCACCGGTGGATTTTGCAGAGCTGCTGTGCAAGTCGCGAGCGCAGCGCGTGTGGCGCTCCGGAGCCTCCGTTGGCATGAAGCTAGCTCTCGGTCAGATAGGCTGGAGCCGGAATCCTGCAGCAGGATCGTACGCCACGATCAGCTCAATTGCAACGACCAGCGCAGCTTGTCGCGGATGGCTACCAACCAGCAGCAGCAGCGCACTGTTGTCTGTTCATCATCGCCGATACCAATGATTCATCGGTACATTCGAATGCCCTTGCACGACGGTCAGGCGTAATTTCGCCGCCGTCGCACAACGTCGTCGCCCCGTGCCACACCAGAAATCCATCCGTCGTCCTGCAACTGCTGCTCTTTATCGATTGGCACGCGAAACTTAGCGGAGCCCGTACTTCAATTTCTCGTCACCGCGCGAACGGTACTCTACGCGCGGCGCTCCTCTCGCTCCGCGTTCATGACGACGCACTTTCTGCGCGGCGAACTCCTTCAGTGTGGCCGCTCCACGGCACACGCTTCACCCACCTGCTCGAGAGCTGCACGCCACCACCATCTCCGCCTATGTCTTCATTTCGCAAGTTGCTTCAAAGCGCGTCAACGTCTCCGATCCACCACAGCACAGTACTCGTCCAGTTGACAGCAACCACTACTGCTCCAGTCACCACTACAGTAGCTCTCGACACCACCACACACACCAACAACTATGACCAGCACCAGCGCCGACTTTGAGCTGTCTGAACTGCAGAAGTACTACCACTTGCCGCTGCGAGAAGCTGCGCGTCGTCTCGGCAGTTGCGAGGCCGTTGTCAAGCGCGTGTGCCGCCGAAAGCAGATCCAGAGGTGGCCCTACCGTCAGGTGTCGTCCAAGCTCATCAAGATCCAGCACCTGTGCAAGTACATGGCGCACGTATCGGACGCCGAGCAGAAGGCTCGCATCCAGCAGAAGATCAAGCAGCTCACACAGGAGTACCTGGAGCTCGTCGGTGGCCAAGTGCCATCCGAGCTGCAACTCACACCCGCCGACGTACCGACATTGCCGCCACCAAGCTACAAGGGCGACAGTCCCATGGACCCGGCCGTGCTGGCTGCTGCTTCCGACGATGATGCCGGCCAGGAGGAGGATGAAGACGTGGACGACGCGGTCGAGTCGTCCAGCGAGCAGCGGCTGTCTGCGTACTCACTGCGTTTCATCCTGTCCGACTGCACAGTACTGGAGACCGACACGGGCCTCCAATACAGCACCACCGCATAGAGATCACCCGCGCGGTTCACGATGTACTTTTGCCTGCATGTTCAACAACTACGAACCCAAGTCTGCATGTTAGATATAGAGCCTTCACACGACCACCAGCAAGTCCTGGAGAAATGCCTGCAAGTTAGAATTTCCCTAATCAAATACTGAGCTTCATTTCGTTCAGCACCTCGCCATCTCACCTAGTTCCTCTTGACCGCGGAACGAAACGCTTCTCACTTGACTGACTCATACCATGCGCCGGCACAACGGACAACTTAGATCTGGTCCAGCGGGTCGATGCCCAGCAGCGAGAAGCACGTCTTCATGACCTTCAGCGTAGCGTCACACAGCAGTAGACGGCTGCTCTGTTCCTCGCTACCCAGCACACGACACGCCGTGACGAACGTCTGCACCTTCTCCGAGATCGTGTACAGGTAGCTGCACAGCCGGTTAGAGCTGAGGTCCTTGTTAATGAACACGATCACGTCCTGCAGCTGCAGCAGCTCGATGACCAGAGCCTGCTCCGTCAGGTGCTCCGGCTTGAGCACGTTGCCCTCCTTCTGCTGCTGCGCCACGAGTGCAGCCATGTCGACACCCGACTTGCGGATGATCGAGGACAGACGGGCGTATGCAAACATGAGGTACACAGCCGTGTCGCCGTTGGTGGACAGCATGCGGTCGAAGCTGAAGATGTAGTTGGACGTCGGGCTCTGACGCAGGTCAAAGTACTTAACGGCGCCGTAGCCGAGCTTCTCCGCGGCGGCATCCACCTGATCCATGGGCAGCGACGTCTGTCCAGCCTCGATACGCTCCACAAGCTGCGCCTTCATGCGCACCTTAGCCTCGTCCAGCAGCTCCACCAAGCGCACGGTCTCACCTGAACGCGTCTTGAAGCGCTTACCCGACTCGTCGTTCACCGTGCCAAAGCCCACGTGGTCCGCGCGCTGCTTGGTGGGGTCGTAAATGCCCGACATCTTGCCAACTTCGAAAAGCAGGCTGAAGTGATCCTTCTGCGTATAGTCCGTGTAGTAGATAACGCGGTCAGCCTTCATCTCGTGCAGGCGGTACCACAGAGCAGCAATGTCCGTCGTGTCATACAGGTACGAGCCGTCGCTCTTCACCAGCATGAACGGCTGCTTGAACGCCTTGGTGAATACCACCTCAGCACCGTTGCTCTCTACGACGAGGCCCTTAGCACGCAGCTGGTCCAGCACGCTCGGAATCATCGGGTTGTAGAACGACTCGCCCATTTCATTGAGTGACACGCCGAGACGGTCGTAAACCTTCTGGAACTCACGACGACTGATCTCGCACAGCGTTTCCCAGACCTTGCGGGAGTTCTCGTCACCGGACTGTAGAAGCACCACCTGCGCCTTTGAGCGCTCGTGGAAGGCCTCGTCGGCGTCAAAGCGCTCCTTGGCAGCCTTGTACAGCTTGGTCAGGTCCGTCACATCGGGCATCTCAGTTTCCCAGGTCGGGAACGTCTCCGTTAAGTGGCAAATCAGCATACCGAACTGGGTTCCCCAGTCGCCGACGTGGTTGATGCGCTTGACGTCATAGCCCTGGAACTCGAGAATGCGGGACATCGTGTCACCGATGATCGTGGAACGCAAGTGGCCGACGTGCATGTCCTTGGCGATGTTTGGCGACGAAAAGTCAACGACAACCGTCTGCTTCTTCTGCGGGGCGGGCTGCACGCCGTTGACCAGCACGTTTGACACACGCGCGGCCACGAACTCCTTGGTCAGGAAGGCGTTAATGAAGCCTGCGCCGGCAATACTCAGACGGTCCAGCAAGCGGGTCTCAGGCATGGCAGCAATGATGGTGGTCGCAACGTCACGGGGCGAGCGAGCGGCGTTCGGCGTGCCCTTCAGTGCCGTGAAGATGGACATGGCAGAGTTGCACTGGTAGTCGCCGAACTTGGCGTTCTTGACGTTCGTGCGCGCGACCTCAACCGGCGGGATGTCCAGGCCGGGGTACGCAGCTTTAATGGCGGCGTCGAAGACGGACTCGACCACCTCCAGGACGTTGTGGTATGTCAGTCCCTGCTCCAGTTTGTCGTCCAGCTTAAAAGTGGATCGCTTGACGTCCTTAACAGCCGCGGCCGGGGCTCCCGAGGCAGCACCAGGAACTCCCTTGCCCTTCTTAGCAGACTTCCCAGCATTCTTCATGCTGGCCACACCCTTGGCCACGTCTTCACGGGCGAAAAGCTGGGCCACGTATTTGCGGAAAGTCTGAAGCACAGCGGCCTCGTCCTTCTCCTCCTTGACAACCTTGAAGGCCGCGCGCAGCGTGACGCCGGCCACAATGTCGGCCAAGGAGAGCTCCTGGCCAAAGATAAACTGCAAATCTCCGCTGTTCTTGGGGCGCGCCTCCTCCTTGGCCTCCAGAATGGCGGTCAGTTGACCAGCGAGCACGCCGTCCTTGTTACTGGCCGCCTTGGCCACGCGCAGCCACGGCGCGAGCGTGTTAGCCTCCCACTCAAGCCACTCGTCCACTGCCAGGTCCTCACTCTGCAGTTGGTTGGCGTTAGCAGCCACAAAGCGGCACACGGCGTTGGCCGAGAAGATAAGCTCGGCGTCGGGCTTGACCGCCAGTTGCGGGCCACAGCTCGAATACTTCTTGTCCGCGGCGCCTACAGTGAACTCAGTGCCGGTGATAGACAGTGCCAGGAAGCACTTGAGCTCCTCATCGCCCGGCTTCTTGCCGATCAGGAGCTGCATCGTTGGGAAGAGGGATCTGGAGGTCGCGGTCGGAGATCAATTGGCCTAATGACGTCCATCAGATAAGGGCTGATTCCGTACCGGCAAATGGGTACAAATGATGACCACCACAAGAAAGATCGGTACCTTAAGGATTAACCCTTACTTTGATATGACTTTAGGCATGTTGATCTATCAATCTCGTACGTTCTTCCAGCAAAATTTCAGTATCTTCGTTCGGCGCTCCAGGTTATCGTTGGATTGATCGCGGTTTGCTTGTGTTCGTTGATTGGTCACGTAGGTATGGAATGCAGAGGCCATCATCTCCAACGCTTCGTGCTCCTGTTTATTTGGCGTGACTGTGGCCGGAGACACTGCTACTGCGGATTGTAACTCAGATGTGTCTAACGTATCCTTGGGTAAGAGGACATTTACTGTTGTCAAGTTCGACTTCCTCTGCTCAAACAAAAAAAATTAGTAAACCATTGTACGTACTTGAAGCCCTTTCCACAGGAAAAGATCGTCCTTAGACAAACTCCCGAAACTCATTTTCGTTCTGGCCTGACGACAAAACTGAATGCACCGGTAATGTAGTTCTTGTGAAGTACATGTATGTCAAAATGCGAAGGCTAAATCGTATCTGTTAAAGGGTTAATTAACTTTGTGCATTACCGGTAATGTAGTTCTTGTGAAGTATGTCAAAATGCGAAGGCTGGTTAATTAACTGGTGTTCGTAACGCTGTATATCCGGATAACCGCTACATCCGGATACTGGTGAGTGGTTCCCTCACTACTCGATCGGGCGGAATCCGATGGCGGGACGTTCCTCTTCCAGCGGCGACGGCGCGCGGCGTAGCGCAGCTGTGCAGCGTCTGATCGACAGTGCAGACCAATCGCTGAGTCTTCTAGCGTCTCTAGGCGATGCGCCCGCGCCAGGTCCTCCACGTAGCGCGGGCTTTGGCGCTGACAGTTCCGCGGCGTTAAGCTCCGATAGTTTCCACTTCTCGTCCGCCTCCAGCGCTAAATTCGCGATCGATGACGATATGGAGGTGGAGGTCGATGAACAAGATGAAGACGCGCGGCTACTGGAGCCTGTAGTCAGCTCTTCCGTCCGCCAGGGGCTGCTACACGTCAAGGGCGTCTTCCCGGACCAGTCGACGGAGTTTGTGGACGTCGATCCACGCCTAACAACCATAGCGGACCTTAAACTTGCTCTGTGTGAGAAACGTGACTCTATTCAGGACTTGGGCTTCTCTGCGAGGGACGCGCGCGTCATGTTCGGCGGGCAATTGGTGGAGGACGCGTGGCTTGTTGTGGACTGCGGCATGGGCTTCGAAGGCGCCATTCACATTGTCAAGGCAGCTGCAGTGGCTTCCAGTTTCCTAGGCAGAGGCGGCGGTCTGTTTGACGGTAGAAAGACGCAAAGAAACGACCCGAAGCTGTCTATTTCCTCCATCTCGTCGGTATACGCAGCTCAAGGACAACCGTTGACAGTGGATCAATTGGCTACTCCTAATGATCAGGTCATGAACCAGTTGGCCACGTTCAACAAGTCGCTGTCTCTGACTACCGTCCCATCAGCTAGGGGAGACCTGTTCACGCGGCATGTGCGACCGGAGGAGGCTTCTTTTGCAGAGATGGCAGCGGACTTTTACGAGAACTTGAAGGACGTGGAGGACTCGGACTTGTACTGCGAGAAACTGCTGAGTGGATACGTTGGAGTGTTACAGAACAGACTGGAGAAGATGGAGGCCTCGCTCTCGGGTAGCAGCAAGGCTCGCGGAGCGTCCACACTTGCACAGAAGCGGCTGCGGGATGAGATTAAGGAGCTGCGAGACGAACGCAACACGTGGAGACTGCTGTTTGAGCTGCGGCAAGTGTGCCACGCAAACAAAGAGATGGCGGATGGCGAGGACAGTTTGATGCTGCTGGGCGCTGAGGCCGAGGAGTTGCGCTTCGAGATGCTGGAGGACGACGCTGTGCGTTTGCTGGAGACGCGTAACGAAACATTCAAGATCCAGCGGGCAGTGAAGACGTGGCTGGAGAGTATGGCGCTCGAGAACACCATTAAACTGAGCGAGAAGCGTGACGCTAGCGGATCGCGCACGCTGCGAATGATGAAGAAACAGATTTTCCCTGGAGAAGAAGTCCGCATGGACCCTGATGCGATCGTACGCGATGGGGACAGCAATGTCTTGCCCGATGACTTGGAGGACGAAGCTGAGCTGATGAAGTCTCTGTGGTTGTATGTCCGTGCGGGGCGAATGGACGACGCAGTCGATCTCTGCATTCGCTTGGGCCAGTCGTGGAGAGCGGCAAGCCTGTCGGGAGGCAATCCTGTTGGCGCCAGTGAAACCAACGAACGCGAGGATTTATTGGTGGAGCGGTGGGGAAACCCGTTCCGAGCGCTTTGGAAGACGATGTGCTGGCGCTTGTCGGAGCAAGATGCCAATGGAAAACTGTCCAAGAGCAACAGCTTGCTTGCGAAGAAGTATGAGGAGCTTATTTATGCTGCCTTGAGTGGCAACATTCACGTTATTACGAAGAGCTCGCTGTGCGAGAACTGGGAGGACCACTGTTGGGCTTATCTGCAGGGTATTACGGAGCAGCAAGTGGACGAGATCCTGTTTAAACTGCTGAAGGTGAAAGCTCAGTCGTCACAGCTGATTGTTGGCAATAATGCCCTCTATCTACGCCACTATTCGAGTTTACTGGACAAGACTAAGTACCTAAAGCGCTACCAAGTGGATCTCGACACGCTGTTTGACGAGCTGCGTGGTAGCCAAAGCGAGCTCGTCCGCACGCAGGCTAACCAGCCGCACCGTCAGATTCAAGCCAAGTTGGTGACCGCCAAGTTTCAATTCATCGTGTCAAGCATTTTGGACACATTGCTGTTCAACCCGGAGGACGACTCGTACAACTGGGATCTGCAGCTCAACATCACCGTCCAGTCTGACGAGACTTCTTCTCTTTTCCTGCGTTTTGCTGCACACTTCATTATGTTTGCCGGCTTCACTGGCGAGCACTTCGACGAGCAGGCTGGCCACATGATCTTGAAACTATACATCCGGCACTTGGTGAAGCACAGACAACTGCAGTTCGTTCCAGTCTACGCCTCTCGGCTGCCTACGCCAGGGGCAATTGAGATTTACGTGCAGATGTTGGCCACAGTTGAAGACAGCTTAGAGCGCGAACTTTGCATTAAGCGGATTCTGGAATATGCTGGCATGGACGTGCTGTCGACGGTGCTACAATCTGTAGTGGAGCGTCTGTGTGAAGAGTATCGGTTGGTGGCGCAAGAAGAACAGCAGAAGAAGGGCCAGCCAGTGTCCTCTGATGTGCCCACAACGGCTGTCGACAGGAGGCGAATCCGAACGATCGAATTTTTGTGCTTCTACCCGGAACACCGCGCAGAGGCTCTGGTTTGTGCAAATATGTTAACGCGGCAGTTTCTTCTCGAGGGGAAGTTTGCTGCAGTCAGGGAGCTCGTAGAGGAAAGCCTGCCGGAGGATTCGATCGCCCTCCTCGACTTGAACCGAGACGCCCAAGTGCTGCGTGAGAACGACGAGATTGAACGGGCCATGCGCGAGCTTCTGTGCTGGCGTGCGTACATTGTGGCCTGCTTCCAGTATGATCAGTGGAGAAACTGCCTCAACAGCCCTGGTGCGGAGGCGCTGTCTCTGTATAGCGAGGAAAAGGATTACCTGACAGACTTGATGTTCCACGTGTCGCGATCAGTCGCAGCCACACTGGAGGTGCTGCACTTCGAGCACGGGTGGCTTATTGGCTGCTCTAATGATGCCACAGAGGACGCTGCCATTCGGGAGCGCTGCCTGCCGTCTCTGGTGTTCAACTTGCACTTTATCCAGCTCGAGTCAGCTAAAACGATCATGCGCTTGAACCATTACCCGGAGGACGCTAAGGTGGTGCTTGCACGACCGCTACTAGAGAAATCTATCGAGGTTGCTGACGTTGTGGCCGACGAGAATTACGGTGTGTACCACGCGCTGGACCAGGATCAGTGCCGGGACTTGCTGCATGGCTTCCGAGAGAGCGCTGTATCCCTGGCGTTCGTTGAAAGTATGCCGACTCCAGTGATTCCTCCCGAGTCAGATCAAGAATAAGCGCAACAAAAAAGTACCTGTGACAATTAGAGAGATAAAAGACTACGGTGTGGACCTGCGGTCATCGCAATAGCAACCAGACTATCTCACGGCTTGTTGTTCGGATCCAACTGGAGCTGCCGTCTTGGTGAGAGCTCCACCGGAATTGACGGCTCCAACAAGGTACTCGTCAACTAACGCGCGCTTGGCGTCTTCGTCTTGAATTTGGTCTTCCAACATCTTCACAGGCACACGCCAAACACGCGGATACGGCATCCCCGGCTGCCTCCACGTCCATGCGTGTTTGTCGAGGTTGTCGCCCTTGTTTTTCTTGACTAATAACACCGTTTCGATGCCGAATTCAGGAGTGGCTGCTTCCAGTCGGATGTCGTAAGAACCAGCATCAGTTCGCACTCGGGCGTCCGGGGTAAACGGAGTCGAATCGACGGAGACGCCGCCTACCACGCCGGTAAGGTCAGTCAGTATTCTGTCAGTGTAAGTTCCTGCTAGTTGGATGACACTCGTTCCAACTGGAGCCATGAAGAAGCGCAGATTCGACTCGTGGTACTTGCCAAACCAGGTCGAACAGTGCGAGGTGGTGTGGAAGCAGACGCCGTCAATCGCCAGGTAGGGATCGCTAGCACGGAAGCTCACGTCGATTTGAACGAGACTTTCTCCAGGTGTTAACGACACACAGTGCACTTGATACGGGGCGTTCACAGTGAGGAGTGAGGAGTGGAGTTGATTGACCAATTCGTCGAATCTCTCCACACTGTCGAAGGTTTGCACGGACGTCACTGAGCCGCGTTGAACCGCAACTAAAATCCCTAGCGGTGATCTAGATACGTGGTCTGCCACTTGGTTCGAGACTGGGACAGTTCTCATCATCCAGAATTGACGTGGTTTTGTGAGTTCCTGGATGGGATTCGTAAAAAGAGAGCCCGCCTTGTCATCTGCGCAGTAAAGAGCACCCACCGAACCCACGTACTGCTTGCCACGAATGCCGTGAAGGCCGCAGATGTGATGATCTGCTGGACTCTCCATCACGCTGTTATGAGGGCCTCTTCCCCCACCAAACCAAGGACCGACACGTAACGTAGTGGTGAACCGGATGCAATCGACCCAGTGGCCACTCCATACCTCCAATTTGACCAACTTTTCACCTCGACAAAGCTGGAAGACGTGCTCCTTTGAACGGTAAAACTTTGGGTCCCTCGTAGCTGCTTCGGCTTCCTCGGGAGACAACATCTTCACAGACTCAACGAATCTCCCACACTGGACGACGACAGCCCCAATAGACGGGAGGGTGAGGGAAAACGGCGTCTTGTGTCCCCCTTCCAACGCTTTTCCTGCTGGAGGGAAGGACAGAACAGCGCCAGTCGTTCCGTTTGACTCGAGCAAACAACGAGGGGGTACGGACGACATAGGCACACAGCGAACACCCAGAGTTCCAACATGTGAATTGCCTCTGGATCCAAAGAACGAGCTGACGCGCCACCCGTCCGCAGCCTTTAACGCATGGAGATCGCCACCAGTTCCGCCATACCAACGTGACGAACGCAGATTCGTGTGCAGCTGCAACCCATCGATCCAAGCCATGGCTCGGATATCCACGCGAGTGATGTACTCTCCACCCGCAAGAACGAAGCAGTGCTTGGAGCCAGCAGCAACTAATCCCTCCATTTCTCGAACTTGGGCGCGTGTAAAGGTCTCCAGGCGATCAACGTACTTGTCGGCATCCAGCAGGACGGCGCCAATCTCATCGTCAGCAGAAGACGACAGGTTTTGCTCTGGAAGTTCAGTCTGCTTACCGTTGTAAGTGCCGAGTCCCACGGGTCCAAGCACCGAGTTGTCCCAGTTCACTGTAGGACCTACGACCGACGGCTTGGCGTGTCCTGAGATCCACGGACAGTGGCGAAGCAGCTGAGCTGAAGCGGAGTTCCAGTGGGCTCCTCTGCGGCCAGTAACTTCATACACCGCTGCGTAGTTCAAATCAATCCACCCTTGAGGATTAGACCGATGGAAAGCCATTTGCGTCGAGCGAGGGACAGCTTCGTACACGCAGAGAAGGCGATTCATATCGTCAAAGCCACGAGCCATGATGCCGCTGGTCGAGTGTCCAAGGCCGAACGTATGGCCGATCTCGTGCAGCATCGCGCCCAGTCCAGTGGAGAAATTGGCCCAGAACGTGCCTCTGTAGCAGCTATCGTCCAGCAAATACCTCTGATCAATGCGCGTGGTATTCAAGCAACACGTGGATATTTCTCCCAGATGTGACGGCCACGTATGCAGTCCACAGGAGCCAAAGACACCGACGGTTCCTCCTCCCAGTGCTGTATGCCCCTCGGCTTTTCTCGTCTGCGTGTTGTATCTGGAGCAGCCCAACACCACCGCATGTTTAAGCTCCAACTCTGGGTGGTTGTCAAGCCCTGCAGCTTCAATGTCCTCCCGAACGAACTTGATAAGCTCCTGGCCGTCCATCGACCGCGCGTGAGCGTTGGTGAAGCTACAACGCAGCAGATTCACTTCCGGCAGTCCGTCCGGAGCTAGTTGAACGGCAAATGTCTGTCTCGGAAGCCCCGCAGCGTGCATGAGTTCGGCAGTGGCTGTTTGTAGTACTAAAGCATTGAACCGAACTTTCGCAATGGCTGCAGCATTGGAATTGTCGACACCAGGAGGAGCGTCGAAGCCGTCGCGTGCATCGGCGTCCGAGCAGATCTGGTAGTGGAATTTGACCACGTAACGCGTGACGGGGGCTCGGTATTCGACGCAAAAGATGCGGTGGGAGACACCGTCAAGCTGTAGAGTGACGGCGAACTTGCCAGGCGACGGGAGCAACACGAACGCCTTGAAGTGGCCAGTGGGGGAGATCGGCCAAAGGGACGAGCGCACGTCGTCCAAACGCGCGTCGAGGAAGAGACCTCCATTGGAGTGGAGGTTGGTAATGTGTCCTTCTAGAAGGACTAAGGGGTACGAGAGCACTTCGTCCTCCTGGAGGTTGTCCACGACGATGCCGATGGGCGATGACATTGATACAGGAAGAAAGACGTTAAACACTTTCTTTTGATGCGCGTAACGCTTCTGTGATTGGCTAGAAAATAAGACGAAAAAGGTTTTTTTTACTTCTTCTTCTTCCTTACAACCTGTAAATTACAAGTCAGTCCACCTTTCAGTTACGAAACGACAATACACTTCAGGAACGGATCACAGCAACACGTAAAGTCCTCTGTAATGGTTCAAAGAGACCAGCAAATAGGGTGCAGCTACGTGACAGTCCAGATTCGGTGTGCTCAGGTCATAAGTAAAAAAGTTGTGTCCTTTCCTGGTACGCATCTCGTCTAGATTCTAGTGGAAATTTGTACTACATTCAAGTACCCGTGACACACCGGCGCTTTCCGTCCGGAGGTGGCTGCTCTTAACCTGAGTATGCTAGCGTTACTGTAGTTAGCAAGAATTGTCAACGCCTGGTATAATGTCGATGTGACCGTCGACGCGTCTGCTCTTTACAAGCTACGCAACTCGATGGGGTAAGTATCCGACTTTCATGACTGAACTGACCGAGATGTACAGGCCTTTCTTGGACTCGTTTCGCAGTCTGAGACTCTCAGTGCAGAATCTGCCAACTGAGACCCACAAGTTGGTCCAGGAATGGCGGCTGTAGTACTGATATCCCCCGACACGTGCAACAAGCTGCAAACTTCAGTCTTCAGTGCCAATTCCAGCGATGTCGCTAGTCTGTACGAGTACAATCGAGACACAGGTAGTCCGCACTACGCATACAGCAAAGGGCTCTACGAGTACGAAGACGAGGACGAGGACGTCGTGTACACAGGGCGCTCCTTACTGCACAAGATCCTGTTGGGGCTGTTCTACACTGTGGCGATGCTGGCCGCGCTGTACTTCTTCATGGTCGCAGTCAAGTTCATCGAGTCCGGCTTCACTGTAGCTCTGGGTTGCAACGCGAAAGGGGCGTTCACCATCGCCGATAACCCTTTGGCAGGTCTCGTTCTCGGCCTCGTGTCCACGGCACTGCTGCACAGCTCCAGCACTATTACGTCCCTCACAGTGACGCTGGTTGCAACTCAAGGACTGACCATTCGTCAAGGCGTTTTCATCGTTATGGGGGCAAACGTCGGCACGTGTGTCACGTGCATCGTAGTGGCATTCGGTCAGATCCAGGCCCGATCGCGATTCCAGCGAGCCATGGAGACAGCTACAGTGCACACCATGTTCAACGTGTGGTCGGTCTTCATCATGTTCCCCTTGGAGGTTGTTTTCCGCCCGTTAGAGCGCCTTTCAGTGCTCATGTCCGATGCGAAGGCCTCCGGTGTGAGCTTTGCCAGTCCCGTGGACGCAATGGTCAAGCCTTTCTCCAGTCTGTTGATCCGAGTTGACACTCAGTCTATTATGGACATCACTTCGGGCAGAAAGCAATGTACAAGTGACGTCTCGTTACTGTCTGGAGGTGCATTCGAAGGCAGTTCGCTGAGTGACGGGCAAATTGGCGCGATCGTGGTGGTGATCGGCTTCCTGATGCTCGCAGCTTCGTTGATTTGGTTTATTCAGATGCTCGCGAAGGTTTTCTTGGGTCCAACGAAGGTTTTGGTCTCCCGAATGCTCGCTTTTAATGGATATGTGAACATCATCGCGGGGACAATTATCACTTTCGTGGTGCAGTCGTCAACGGTAGTGACTTGTACGCTTACGCCCATGGCCGGACTCGGAGTTTTTACCCTCGATCAAGTGTATCCGCTGATCGTAGGCGCTAATCTCGGGACTTGTGGAACAGCTTTACTAGCGTCCCTTGTAGTTGGGGACAGGCAAGCGGTGGCTGTAGCACTGGCGCATCTGTGGTTCAACGTCTTCGGCATTGTGCTCTTCTATCCGGTACCGTTCATGCGGAGACCAATAATGAGTTGGGCTCGGTCTATCGCGTATTTCAGTGCCTCGTGGGCACGAGTGGGTGTCGCGTTCATCTTTATGGTCTACTTGGTACTCCCGGGCGTGATACTTGGACTAGAACAGCTTTGCACTGCGAACAATACCGGCTTACCAGTTCTGGGATATGTGCTAGCAGGACTCGGTGTCCTTGCGATCACTGGTGTTTTGTACTGGTACAACTATCGAGGCGGACGGAATCGATGGCACACGTTCCTGGAGCATAAGTACGCGGAACGCGAAGAGCGACGGCATCGAGATGAGACGGCCATGTTGTCGGAAGTATGAACAGTTGTTGAAAAAGCAACTCCAGTATCAATTTATCATTTTAGTTGAAAACAAAAACTTTGTTGTTTTCCAGTTACGCTCTCAAGTTTTGGCAGTATTCTGCCCTGCAACATGTAAATCTGACTCTAACTTGGATACGCGAAGTATAAGACTCTCTTTCTCCTTTTTGGCTTGACGAGCTAGAAGTTTGGCAGCATTGAGTTGCCGGTCTGCCTTTTTCATGGATATGGACTTCTCTTCGAGTAAAGTTTCCATTGCTGCAAGCTTTTCCGACGTTGCCCGGGCGTTCGCTTCTATCTCTTCTTGTGAGAGTGCCTCAAGCTGAACTAGTTTTGTTTCAAGTTCCTGGAAAAAAAAAAAACAATTATTGTCACGTGAAGCGATGGAAGATACAACACACTCTTTCTTCTTAGACCCACCTCAACTCTGCTGGCTAGAAGTAGCTTCTGGTCTTGCTCCTCTTGAACTGCCACTTTCAATCCGTGTACCTCCTGTTGTAAAGCACCTGGAGATCCAAACCGTTAGAGGAGGTTGACGTCCAAGTCTTGTAAGACACTCACCTTTCTTCTGTTGCAGTTGTGACAGCTCTTCTCCACCTCGAGAAACTTCGTCCTCTGCGATTTTCTTCTCCTTTTCCAACAGACGAAGGCGCTGGTGCATCGTGTCCCGGTCAGTCGCCCATTTCTTCTGCTGGTGTTCCAGTTCATCCTGGAGTTCCAATTCCCGAGAACGCAAGCTTTGAATGAGCTCAAGCTGCTGTAGTCGTTCCTCGTCTTTCGCGCCGGCATCTTCCATGCTAATATCCCGCAGAAATTGAGTCTCCTCTTGAAGCTGCAGGTACTTCTCCGCTAGATCTTCTTTCTCCTGGACCAATTCAACATTCTCCACTTGTCGACGCTCCAGTTGGTCCCGTAACAAAGCGATTTTGTGCTTCTTCCGCACGATTTGGTCCTCGACACTAGGGCACAAGTCAGAATTGGACAATAAAACCAGAAATACAACCACACGTACACTCTCAATTTGTCTAATTCCGCGTAGATCTCCGTCATTTCTTCCGCTTGAGCATGGATCGTGACCGACTTGGACGCTAACTGCGCTCGAAGCTGCTCCAGTTCCTCGTACAGCGCTTCGTCCGGTAAAACTGCAGCAACAGGATCGTTGTTTAAGAGCTCCTTCTCCTCCTTCGTATTGTCTTCTTCTTCGCTCAGCTTCTCCTCTTTTGATGCAGCGTTACGTTGCTCCTGCTTGAGTTTCTCCACTGTCCGCTGGAAGTTCTTTCCAAGCGCATGGAGCTCGTTCTCGAGTTCCTCCCTCGATTTTGGACGGATTTTCATGGAATTCCCAGCAGTTTTCTTGAGTACCAAGTCATTTACGAGTGTAGGAGAGTCCTGAAACTCAGGGAGCTTCTCCAGTAGCGTCTGCTTCAAGACGTCAATGATGAGCTCTTGTTCGCGTTGTTGCTCGCGAAGATCTTGGATCAGAGCGGATCTTCTGTGCTCCGTCTCCTGAGCCTTGAGCCTTTTGAGTTGCTGTTGAAGCTGGTTGATCGACTGCATCAATGATCGCACCTTTTGTTCGTGCACTGCTTTAAGAGCGCCCACTTTAGCTGCAACCAGTCGAGTTAGTGGACGAAATCTCGGCTACCAGGGCTCAAAACTTACCATCTACTACCGGATTTCCTTCTGTGGTGTCTTGGGCGATGCCGTGCGATACGACAAGGCGGCGCAATTCTTCCTCCCGCTTCTCCTGTCGGGCAATGGTAGCTTGTGCAGCTCGCAGAGCCTCCTGTTGTTTATAAATTACCATCGTAAGATAACACGTTTCAAGAATTTTGCGATCTCTAAACGTACTTCCGTTGCTCGTAGACGATCTGTCACGCTGGTCCAACAGAAAAACAGGTGAATAACCAGTAACGTAGGCGCTATAACAGCAAGAACTTACGCATTTGAAGGCGTTTTCTTCACTTCAGATCGAACAGAACGACGGGCACCACTAGAAACGCTACTGGTGCTCATGTTCTCCAAAAGGACTGGGTTAGTTTCGTTCGTGAAGAGTCAAAACCAACAAATGTGCAGCTACATGGAGCTGAATTTAGTTATTTTTGTGGCTATCTACTGGGTAGATTTGGAGTTTGGTAGTCGATAGGGGACGACTTACGCCAGCACAGGGCGGATCTGGGCTTCGTACACGGGCTGGTGCTTGCACGGCACCTTAGTGGCCAGTGACGTGTAGTCCATGAGCCAGCAGTTGTGCGGCACGTTGGGCACCTGGTGGATGTGCAGGCGGCCGGACGTGTCGAGGGTCTTGAGGCCGTACAGGTCCTGCGTGTACTCGACGGTCTGCTTCATGTCGACGATCTTCAGGGAGCTGAACTTGGAGTTCACCTCGGCCACGGACGCCACGGTCGTGTACTTGCCGAGGACGCAGCTCTGCCACGGGGCCTGAATGTCGTCCTGGGGCGACGCGAAGAAGTGCGCGGCCTTGAGCTTGGAGAAATTGACCTTGCGGCGGGCCTGGTTGGCCTTGCACTTGGCGTCCGCGCCGCAGTTCTCGAGGTTGTTCACCTTGGGGAGGAACGGGTCGATGCTCTTCCACGTCGTCAACGCGGCGTCAGCGAGCGGCGGCGTGATGATGTTGGCGATGGAGCTCTTGGCCTGCAGCGCCTTGTTCGTGGTCACGGTCTGGATCAGGTCGCTCTGGAACTTGCCCTTCCACGACGTCGAGTCGGCCGCGTACTTGGCAAAGTCGAAGTCGGCCTTGTCAATGGCGAACGGGCCTAGAGCCTGCAGCAGGACCTGGAGCGGCACGGCGTCCGAAGCCTGAGGACCGAAGAAGTTGCCGTTGCCGTCACCTGCCAAGCTGATGAACGAGTGCACGTTGTGGTCGTCCATCTCCTCGATGACACCGCGCGCAACGGAACCGCCCTGCGAGTGAGCGAGGAAGTGGTAGCCGTTCGCGTACGTGGCAGCGCTCTGCGAGACAATGCCGCGGATCTGCTTGATGGCCATCTGCACCTGGTCCGAGAGCGCCGTGCGCACGGAGCACGCGTTCTGGCAGAAGTCGAGCGCCACGTACGTGCGGCCTTCAGCGGCAAGGCTGGCCTGGATCTCCGCGCCGTTTGTCTTGTTGCCCGTGGCGCCGTGGAAGAAGAAGACCGGCAGTTTGGTAGCTGCGGCCTCACTGGCAGCGGACGTGCCGACGAGCGCGGCCACGGTGGCGACGAAGAGAGAACGGAACGAAACCATTGGAGTGTGGGCTTCCGTGCAAAACGCAAAGTGGCAAGCTCGCAGGCAACGCAGCACATCGGCACTGCTACAGAGGGAGCGTGCGTGACAAGAACAATGTGAGTCCGTTGGCTACGCGGCTTCAGCGTTTACGGCACCAGCTGAAGCTTTGATCAAGGTGTCACATGCAAGGCAATTTGCCAGTGCCTTGTGCATTTTGCCCAGCAATTGAACGCTCTTCCGCCGGTCTCTGAGCGTTCGGCGACACGATCCGATCTCAAATCGTGATCTTCCGGAAGATCACGCACACTCTGCGTGCACGACGTTGAAGTGTTCACTGTAGGCAACAGTCGTGTCCTACTGTATCGCGTTTTAATAGGCTTTTGTTCATGTACCTACCACCTTTATTGGACTCCTACAGGCACTTTTGAAAAGGTTAATGAAGGCAGCCGCAACTACATGTAAAGGTTTAGCGCGAGTTCGGCACTAATTACCTTGGCGTATTGCGCTGCATGGAGCTCTCCCTACAAGGAAAAGTCTGATACTTGAGTTCTCAGCTTGTCCTTTGTACGTTTGGGAGCTTCACACTGTGGTGATAGGAAAGTGTCCATAGTGAGATTCCATTCTGAAGCGGCACGATGTCCAACTCGTGGAAATGGGACAAAAAGAAACAGTAGTGTCAAGATTTATTTCGTTAGGTTTCAACGCCTGAAAGTGATTTCTTAGGAACACTACGAAGCTTTTCAAAACTTGAAAACTTGATAAAGGCAGTGAGTTCGTTTTCTACCCACTGTCTGTATAACGCGACCTGCCTATTATAGGATAATCTGAGGTGGGCGATACAGCCGTGGATTTGCTTGAGTGTCGTACAACTTGTATTCGGCGAACCCGTAGTACGGGTCCCGTACACAACCACGTTCACAAACAGCGCCATGGTTGCGGTTGTGATGACGGTTGTCTGCGTGCAGCTATCCGTGGCCGGCGCATCCTCTTCCGAATGACAGCAAGGTTGAAATTTAAATCCTGGTTCGTTTTTTTTATTTGATTTCTCTTTGAATATTATTTTCACGAGATAAAAACGAAAAAACAAAATGCTCACCAAAATGGACCACGAAAATCAATGGTAACTTCTTTCGTGACGCCAGTTCGATTCCTGTTTTATTATTTATTTTATAAGAGAAATGGCAGCAACCTTACACGAGCAGAGGGTAAATCTCGGCGTCGTACACAGGGGCGTGCTTGC
>LGSM01000503.1:0-22889 GCA_001314345.1 Phytophthora multivora
TGGGGGGGCACGTTGAAGTGGCTGCACGAATATCCAAGCAGTGCAAGCAGTTCGCCTCTTTGCGCGATGTGTGTCACACTACCACTTTCATTTCCGCCTTGCCACCCAGCAGATTTGCACCGCCAAATCGTATCTCCGCCCTCCTCAGCCCGACAAGCTCCTGCCAACGAACAGGACATTTATCAACACTAGAGGCAATTGTTGAGATCCTACATGTTGCTATAATGAGAGGATTTTTTTTACAGCGTGTGCCGTTCCAACTAGGAATCATCGACCGCCTTTGCTGCAACGAGGACAAGTTGCTGCTTGGCCGTTCGCGTACGCATTACTCACTCGAATGTCGTCTCGCGAGACGAAGAAGTCATCCGTGCAACGTCAAAAGGCCAGCCGGGCGAGAAAAAATATCCCTACGATTGGACTGCCACATTTTGTATGCACTTCAACATGCACGGGCCACTTGATGGTTGCTAAAAAGTCCGAAAAAGCGACGAGAAGCAGCGCGAATTTACATGTACGAGACGAGCAAACGCTTTTTTGCCGTAGAGACGTGACGAGTAGATGCAAACACGTTCGAGTTTCTCTATATACTTCATCTAAAATATTGGGACGCAAAAAAAAACAAAAAAGCGATGGTACATTCGCCAAGATGGCAAAGTTCGCGACAATTGTGCTGGCCATCCTTGTCGAGTGTGCAGTCATGGCCAGTTTCTGCTGGCGTGGATCATGGCCATTTGCAGCGTGATGCCATTTCCACACGAAATCCCTCTGGACGCAAAGCGCCAAAGCAACATCCTGCAACCCCCGAGCATGTCAATGCGCCGCCGTCAAGGACACAAGAAAGTTGGTAAATAAAAGCAACTTTAAAGTACTGTCAGTTCAGCTTGTGAAGCTATTGGAGGCAGTTGGAAGTGGCTTCCAAGTGGCTGTGAAAAGCTACACACACGCCTTGTCTTGCTCTCGATGGTCTCCACTTGCACTGGTATCTCGCCAGCGCGTCTACAGCATCAGTCGCTTGCTTCTTTCACCATCGAGACGATCTCGACAATAACAAAGAAAAGACCTAACAGAGGCGTCGTGGTGAAGGGTGGGTGGGGCGGACCTCAATCCTCAGCGCGCGTCGCCCCTTTCTACCTCATTTGCAGTTGCGAGCTGTCCGACGAAGCTCGTCCAGGACCCGGAGAGACACAAGTACCGCGTGCCATCCCTCTGCTCTCTCCGCTGCAATTTGCATTCCCTCTTTCGAGAGAGAATCGCGATCGCTCGACAAGTTTCATCAAGGGACTCAAAGCTGCTTCGTGCAGCGTTGGAGAGGCAACCGAACGGCGTGGGACCAACGGGAAAACGCACACAAGCACGCACCAACAACAACGCACATCAACACGCCCGCTACGGATCCCACTAGCGCGAGAAGGAGTACAGTGCCCACTTCTCCTTCATTCCGACATCTATCCCGGATAGATACAAGCTCTCTTGCTCCTCTGGAAGCCAAATCCCTCGAGAGACTACGCCTTGCCAACGGCCAACCGCTTGAGCTGCCGTGAAAGCCAACGTGGACGCTGGCGATTAACCTTCAGCGCCGCCTCAATATGGAGACCACGAAAGAAGAAACCCGTCGACGGAGGCGCCGAATATCGGTTGATTCACCGCAGGCAGTCCCAGGGGAGAAGACGGAAGCCCACGCCTCAAGTGAGACCATAGACCGTGGATCATCTGCTGCCGTCTTAACTGCATCCGAGAACCACATTACCTCCTTAGCACCGCTTGAGCAGGACCAGGTCCAAGCGCAACCTCCAGCCGAAGCACCACCCGTGGGGATCCAGACGCGACACACAGGCAAACGAAGGGCTTCGGGCGAGATGATCCGCGAGTCCAAAGCTATGCAACCGGCCGCCCAAGGTGACGAGATTCGACGCCCAGATCTTCCGGAGCGGGCGGTGGTTTCGCCGCACGTTGGTCGTGAACCACAGTCGCTCTTGGAGCAAGACCCGCACGGGAACGGACCGGCTGTAGCTGCGACGCCTTTGCCTCTGCGGGTGTCGTCTCGACGCACTACGACGACGACGAGATGGTCTCCATCGATGGCTGGCGGCCGGGACCAGCGCGTATCAAGAGCATCTTCCCACCGTTCACGTACGGCGTCTGGCACGTCGGTGACCCCACCCGCTCGTCCGATCTCGAACGCCACGCGGAACATCAACTTCGACATGCTGCAGCCTCATTTCGAACGGCCTCTGCAACAGGCCGCAGACAGCTTCGGAGTGTGCACGACCCTGTTAAAGAAAATCTGTCGAAGGAATGGGATCAGCAACTGGCCGTATCGCAAGATCTGCGGACTCCGGAAGAGCATCGCGTCGATGACAAAGCAAGTGAACTACTTCGACGGAGAACAGAAGCGGGCGTACGCCGATCAACTGGAGAAACTCGAGCACGAGTTACAGGCGTTTTTACGCACAGGAAACGAGCCGACGGAGGAATTCCTACGGAAACTCAAAGCAGAAGCCGCTGCTGCGGAACAACCTACAGTAGCGATAGGCAATGAGGACGAGGAGAAGGAAGCGCAGGTGGTTCCAGCGTGGACAGCTAGGCCGAGTCTCGCGCCGCCTCAATACCAGACCGAACTGCAGACGACTCCTAGGCACCTTGGAACGAGCCTCAACACTTGGAGCGACGCCCATACGCACCACTTCCCTACGATCGCTACGCACCACCGAGCTCTGCCGTCAATCGCCTCGATCTTACAGCACCAGAGCTACTCGAGTCCGAGCCGAGCAGCCTCAACGCAGGACCCGCAAAGTGCTCAACAGCTAACGCAGTGGAGGTATTTCCCTCCGGCCAACGACGACGCAGTATGATAACGCGCACCAGACTATTTATTGGAGGACGACGTAGACGAACAGAGGAAAATAGAGAAGTACAAGGCACCAGTTTCAAGTATTTGTGAGCGATTCCAGAGGTAATAAGGACGAGTACCGTACTAAGCAGGACGTAAGCAGAGTGGCTGACTCATGCCTTCAAAGATCGTGAGTGACGTGATTGATGTTAACTGGTACATACGTGTAACCACCTTTCCTGTATGAGAAGATCAGCGTATCAACGTAATGTACCATTTTCAAGTCTTCAGTGTGCTTTAAAGTTGCTACAAGATTCAGGTGCATGTAGCTGCCGACTTCCAACAAGCTTGTGCAGTACATGTACTGCAATGATCTGAGATATGATAAATCTTATTTTATCAGAACTCTTGTCTTTATGCTAAGAGTTTTATCATACGAGCTCATACCTGTAGAACTTCAACGCCCTTTCCTGACATGTTGTGAGGCTGTTTCAACCAAATATTAATACTGCTGTTTTTAAGCATGATGCTTATCTAATCGACTACGCTACGGCTGGCGGCTGGGCGAAAGTAAACGTTTTCGCTCCCCTCAACGCCACGTTAACGACCTGAACTACATGTATTCGCTCTCCTACAGCCACCCAGTACTGTGCTCCTGCTTTCAGTTGAAGAGCGGAGCAGGATGCGTCTGCATCTGTGCAGTTTTCAGATTGGTTTCCCTCGCGTACAGTTCGCAAAAGGATGCGCTTCACCGTTTGTAGCTTCATGCAGAGGACGCCCCGGCATCCCGAGATCCGCTCTCGTCCGTACACTTGCATGTCCGCTTCTGCCCCGTACAAATTGAACACCAGGTACATACAGTGTCAAACTGCCTCGACGCTTCAACGGGTACAGTACGCACTTGAGGTGGCCATTGCTGTAATCGACGCCGATGTTTATCTTGCGCGAAAACCACGCAGCTCTTCGCGTTTTCTATCGCACAGTCAGAATGGAGTTTGGTGGCGGCCCAGTGGTTTCCAGTACGTCCTCTCACAGTACATGGCGTCTGCGTAAAACTGCGAGTCTGGTCGTGGGAGAAGTGCCCATCGTCCTCTCTTGCAATTACGTCCCGTGCTGATAAAATGGAATCTCGATGCCTCGGCCATGGCGCGCGCTTTTCCTCTGGCAGCGCACGTTTCCGCTGCGACGCCGCCGCTTCCTTTGCGTCCGATCCGCGAACCCGAATTGCCGCCAAAACCGAGCCGAGTGGCCTCACCTTCGCGTCAGACTGCGCCGCAACGCTTGCCTGTCTGCGAGGCAAGGATCCACCCGGCGACGCCGAACCGGGCAAAAACCGGGTTGGGTTGCAGCTCCTGGACAGAGCACGGGGCTGCAGGCGCCAACGCGCGACATGACGGGGCCGCGTACGGGTGGAATGTCTTGGCGGATCCACATTTCCGTCACTCTGGTCCACTCGGATGCTACTAGGGTACGATAAAGAACGGATGCGTGCAGGTGCCGTTCCCCCACTCACTCTTCTGTTTGTTCATGTAGTCGACTGCCAGCCGATGGGCTGCTGCGTGCGTGGCGCGTGGAGTGGATGCGAATCTGCCACGCACTCACCCGTGACTACCACTGACCAGCGGTGGACCTCTTCGCGGTCTCAAGTGGTACCGTACGCAAGACGGTCTCCTCAAACGATCGCTTCAGCGCTGTATCAGCTCGTAACAAGAAACGGCGTCGCCAGGTGCACCGTGCAGCCTGCGGTCTGCAATCGACGCTCTCACTTCTCAACCTGCGCTGTCGCCCTCGGGTCAAACAACGTCGACTGTCCCGTGTCGGCCTTCGCTCTCTCCACTGCACCAAAGCCCATTTCCTATCCTGTTCGAGCACTCGTTGAAGTGAGAGATAGGTATAACCGGACATCGGTTGCTGTCTCAAAGTCGGAGCGTGAGCGAGTTTCGGGTGTCGGTCGGTTGCTTTACGCAATCCAAGAGCTCAACGTCGACAGCATTCACAGCGACAGAAAACGGAGACATCATCCCCTTGTCCTCTCCGCTGCTGGACAGACGCAGCGCAGCGCAGCACCGACCCGACCGGACTCAACAAGCCTCCGCTTTCAAATCCAGCGCCTCCAGTCATCCACGAACGGCGCGACGCAGCCATCTGACCAGTCCGACGACAAGAACTGCAGTCGGCGTGTCGTAACTCGTTCACCTCTCATTTTACGCGCCAGACAGCAAGTGAACAACTGATTTTTCTCCACCGCAATGGAGGCTTTCGCCACCGCTCCGTTGGGCAAAACGTCGGCCTCGTTGCCGCCTTTGACGCACAAGCGCCTGCTCTCCAGTACCGGCACCGCCGACTCGCCGGTCAAGCGTCGCAAGCTGTCGGAGCCCGTCTCATCGCCCGATTCAACGTCGTCGGTGGCTTCCAAGCCGCGTCCCAACATGACGGCGTCAAGCAGCATCACGCTCGACATGTTGCGTCCGCACTTTGAAGAGCCGTTGGCCAAGGTGGCGGCGAGCTTCGGCATCTGCGTGACTTTGCTTAAGAAAATCTGCCGACGGCACGGCATCGCCCGCTGGCCGCACCGTCAGATCACCGGCCTGCGCAAGAGCATCGCGTCCATGGAACACGCGATCGGCTACTTCGACGGTGCCCGACGCGAGTCGTACGCCGAGCAACTGCTCAAACAGAAAAACAAACTGGCCGCGTTACTGGAAGACCCGACGGCGAACAACCCGCTTCTTGCCAATGAAGACGACAGCCACACTGAAAGAGTTCGAAGGGCAGTCAAAGCCCCGTTGGCGAGGAGCTACGAAGTGGCACCGGCTTTGATAACCCGTGCGTCGTCGCCCACCGGTCCGTTGCTGGCTGAATCGCCGTACCACGGACCGTCTTCGGTAGCGATACCTGTACCGGTACAGCCGTCGCCGATGTGGCTCCCAACGCCGCACTACGTCGAGACGAGCTACGCGCAGAAGTACCAGCAGCTCTGCCCACCGCCTAAGCTCGACCAGTCTCCAACTACCAGCTACTACGTCCCCGGCACAGTACCAGTTGCTTCGTCTCCGGTTATTCATTTGCCTCCACTTCGACGAGAGCCGCGAGCAGTGCTGCCACCGATTTCGTCGTTGGTGGTAGGCAACAACTCATCGGCTCCAACGTCGAGGTGGTAGGATTGACGACAGACAAATAGGTACATGTAGAACACAGTAGCTCGACTAATTATTGAATCAAAACGACACCCGTATGAATTCACAGCTCCAATGTGATGGTGCTAAAGCAACCGGTAGGACGGAAGGCACAGAGACACCATTGAATATGTACCGGTGTTCATCAAATGATCTTAAAAATTTCGTGATCTTCCCCATCCTTTCAACGAATCGAATCGAATGGAAGGAAAATAGGTTGGATAGTCGGCTTTACCAAGGAATCAAAGCGAGCCGAACCTCTTCCCGGCGCGAGATACACTGTACAAGATGGTTGAGAGCGAGAGCTTCCAATTTTTTTGGAATTCCGTGAAACAACTCTTTCATTTCGTCGGAAAAAAAATATACTAACACGAATTTATTAGGCACGGGCTTACTCCAAACTTTCTTTTCCTACCGCAGATACGTTGACACAAACCACTACAGCGGCGTCTGCCTCGATCCGTCTTCTCTTTCGACGGTGTGCTCATATTCCCCGCAATGTAGCGGCGATGCAAACGGAGACTAGACAATCGAAACGTGAACGACGCCTTGTTTGACAAGCACTGGATTTGACATTCCCCTGGCTCACTCAGCACCTCAAATCGTGTGCTCCTCCCCGTGTCCCAGTCGTTCGTCGTCGCTCTCCTCCTCGGACGAGTCTCCTTCGTATAAATCAGCGGAAGATGCCTCCGACTCGAACGAGAACTTGGGGTAACGGTTGTCCTCGGCCAACATCTCGGTGTTGCGTGCCTCCACGTCCCGCATGGTGATCGGGTCCACGATATCGTAGTCGCTTCTCTGGCTACTGGCGGTGGAACCAGCGAAAATCTGCGGCTTTCTGGTGCTTGGGGGTACAGCGGCGGTTGTAGGGATCTGGAAGTTGTACGTGGTCGGGTGTGCGACTCCGTACTGGTTCCCGGCGTTTCGTCGAGTAGCGTACGCTTCCTCTTCGTCCTCGTCGATAGCTGTAGGCATCAGTTGGCTCACAGTCAACGGCTGTTGTCCTGATCGGATTGAATCTAGCTCCGACTGCCTCATTGACGTTGAAGTGGCCGTCACGTCCACGAAATGGTTGGCTGCTCCGGACGGAGGTGCGTTGTTCGGGTAGTGACCGCCACCGGCCACAACACCGGCCGCCATCATTTCGGGGCCCGTGCTCACGCTGTAGTCGGAGTAATACTGCGAGTTCTCGGCGTACTTGGATTGTTCTCCATAGTTGGCGAAGTCTGCCGTCGGTCTCTGGTCTGTACCTGACTGTCCATGGTAACCAGGTCCGTACGTGCTGCTAGCCTGTGAGTCCGAGAGCATCGAGATGCCGTTGCCCTTGCTGCCATCGTCCTTGTAGCTGTACGTAGAGTACAAGTTGCCTCCAGACGTGCCTGTGTTGAGCGTTCTGTCCGACCACGCGCTGTTGTGTCCCGACGAGACCGTGTGCTCCTGGGTGGCTGCCATCTTCTTCTTCTTCACCACCCGACGGGCGACGAACGCGAGTACTATCACTACAAGAACCACAGCGCCACCAACAAGCGCCAAGTTGACAACAGCTGGGGAACCGCTCGTCGCTGTGCTGTTGCTCGTCAAAGCCTTCTCGGCTCCTTTGTCGGACGCGGACGTTTGCGATGCCTGCGTCGTATCCGAGTCACTGGATGTTGTAGGAGCTGTAGGAGCTTTAGTAGTTGTCGAGGTGTCACTGGTACCAGTTTGGCCACTGGTTGAGTCCGACGTGCCGGACGTCGTTGAAGTCTCAGGAGCGGGCGTTGGCGTCTCCGTTGGTGCATCCGTTGGTGCCTCCGTAGGAGTTGCAGTCGTTTTCGTCGGTGTTTTCGTCGTCGGGGTCGGGGTCGTCTCACTGTTGCTGCCACTGGTTTTACTCGAACTCTTACTAGACGTCGACGTGGAAGTGGAAGAGCTATCACATTCCGCATACGCCCCCGAAAACGGACATTCTCCGGACGTGTCACGGCTGTAGCACGAGTAGTCTCCACCCGTGAGAGCATACACGCACGGGGGGCAGGTTTCCGAAGTGAGGTCGCATTCGGTGGAGCCCTCGGACAAACACGTCGTTACACCTGAGCAGGAAGTCGCCATGCTTTCGAGAGACCTGCGTATCATTTGTTCGAGTCCTGGTGGTACAGTTCCCGAGGAAGCTGTGCTATTTGTCCTGTATTCCTGTCGCAATCGTCGTGGGGGTGGTCAATCCAGCTCCAGTGTGGCAATTGCCAAGCGTCGGTCGACGCTGGGAGGGAACGAGAAAGAGGAAAGTGAGCACAAACGAAGAATCTCCCGCACTCGCAACTGTCGTCTTTACGTTCAACCGTAGGGTCTCGCGGAGTCTCCAAATCTCGCGATCGACCAATAGCCTTGGTGTTCGAGCAGCTCTTGCCGGTCTCTGTTTGCCAAGATAAAAGCGAGATTGGACAAACGATAGGCTTCGAACATCCCGAGCTGGTCAAATTTCTGGCTGGAACGACGTTTTGCTCGGCGACACTCGTTACTTCGAACCCCGAAAACAAAGACCATAATCTTCGCTGGAGGGCCACAGCATCGTTCTTGCTGCAAAACCAGACAAGTTCAAGGCCGTTTGTGCCGTTCCTGAAGTGGGGCTGGTCACTGAAAAACATCCGTCCTCGGTACATGTACCTAACTGGGATTGCCCCGCAGGCGGTTTTAGTTTTCAACTGGGGGCATTTTAACACTTTTCTTTTTGGCAAGTGAACTCTGCAACTTGTGGCATTTCCATTTTTGTTTTGTCAGTTGCCATGAAAAATAGAAGTTTTTTTCACATGTGCCTAACTTTGTTAATTTCGCGACACATGTGGCTAACGCGTGACCTAGCGTCACGGTGGATAAGACACAGGTTTGCAACGAATGCCACAATAGAAACAAGTTTTCCATACGCACTAGGTTGGTGATATTTATCCTTCCTCAATGATTTCTATGCCATGCCAAAACAGCAAGATATAGACACGTAGACTGGAGCGGAGACTTGCACATGGGTTACTGGTATGTCCGCGCCTCCAGAATGAAATGACACTCAAGATATTAATCTTCTAGCCCAGGGTTTTGGGCGATTAAATCGCTCTACGTCCTGGGTGCCGTTGTAGCCGTTGGGCTGGTCAATGCTGCAGGCGCAACAGCGTCCATGTCTAGCAGGTCCGACTGGTTGTCTGTCTTGCTGATCTTCTCGGTACCTACATAGGACGAGGCCGCGCTGCTCCTTTCACTGGGGCGCGGGCTGCTTGCCGACAACTGCATGAGGTTCTGGAGCTGGTCCAAGTTCTCCTGCTGGAGTTTCTCACAGCGCATGACCGTCTCCGTCAGTAGCACGATGATGCCGCTGTGCATCTCCTCCTGCTCTCTGCACCACATTTCAACGTCTTCCGACAGCGTCGACGTCGACGACTGCAATGAAGTGGTCGTGGCACGATCCAACTGGATTGCAGCATCACCATTGCTTAACCTCGAGACCGCAGCATCGACACTCGTGGATCTAGAAATCGGCAACGGGGCGTTGGTCAAGTCTGCGTAGCCCGGGTGATCAATCGTCTCGTGAACAATATCGCTGCTCTCGTCATCGTCGAAGAATCCGTTGGTATTTGGGTGACTGCCACCACTCACTGAATGTCTATCCGCAACAGAAGAAGGTGGGGTCGATTTGTTCCTTCCCTTGAGCGATCCGCCACGTGAGAAGAAGTGGCTGGACCTGGATCCCCCTGTAGTGTTGCTATAGCTAGCAGTAGGGGACGATGCTGCTCTCGGCGACGTCTGGACGTTTTGATTCGTCGTGAATCCCAACGAGATCGGGCGTCGCGTAGTCTTGAGCTTGTCCACAATCGCTCTGAATTTTAATCTATCCACGCGCTCATCGTTGATGCTCACCAACTGATCGCCAAGCCTGCAATTGCTGATACCGGTCGTAACTCCGTCAGCATGTTGCAGTACCGCGATCTGAGCGCCAACCTTGTTGTCTTTCCTGGAGAAATTCCGGAGAGAAATGCCACACTCTCCACTGACCCACATGACCGTGTAGTTGTCCGGTCCAATGCGCCCCATGGACATTTGCGGCATCGAATACGTCGGACGCGGCTGCGGTCTCCCTCGTTGCGAATACCGGTATCCCTGCTGCTGCTGCCGCATCATGATGGACGACTGGCGACTTACGAGGGTGTTGGAGTAGTGCGTATCATCCAGAGCCGCATCCAGCGCCGACAGGTCTTCGAGCGTCATTTGGCTCGCACGAGGGTCCAGTTGGGAGTTGGCGTAGGGCGTGAAGATGCTGCCGCGCATGCCGCTCTGGCTCATGTCCAGGGAGGACGAGGACGGGGTAGAACGGAGACCGTTCGGGTTGGGCTCAAAACCCTCGGACGTTTGCAGCAGAGCGTCGTAGAGCTTGGACTTGCTCTCCATCTCTTCGCGCAGAGCCTTAAGCTGCTCCACCAGCTCCGGTAGGTTTCGTGCGAGCTCCATGGCCGGCGTGGCGTCTTCTGCTCGTGAGGGGCTCTCCATGACGAAGGAAGATTGGGCAGTGATTGAATAGGGAGGAGCAGGCGGCTAGAAATCACTTGATTTTTGTATGTCATGATGTGGGATGGGACGCTCTCTACTTCATCCCACAGTTTTCATTAGTAACAGAAGCCAGTGGCGTGGACAGGCTAATTCTGAGGTTAAATCGGACATTTTGACACGGTACGACGACGAGACATACAAACATCAAGTGAATGAGAGCTGTGCTGCGCTAGGTATTTCGGAGAGACCAGGGCGTATTTTGTAGTCCTCCCTTCAAGCCTTATGGCCTCGACAAGGTCAAGCAAGTCAATGCCGGCTGCTGCTAATATCGCAGGCAATCCCGCACGGAAAATCCTCGCTCCCATTCCTCTTTCGTGTCGCTTGATCATCAATGATCGCTGGAAAGCGCCGCTGTTAGATCACGAGATGCGTCCCCGCTCTCCAACGCAGGTTTGTTACGTGTAGTTTGTTAGTTACTTGTATGTGCTTAGCAACGATCGTTGATTTCAGACTGGCAATGCATTTACGCCGCTGGCTTTTAGGGTGAAGTCAACAGTGAACCCCGTCGTAACATGCGCCATGAAGACAGGAAACGCAGAGCTGTGTATGAAAGTGAAATAACGCTGGCTACATCTTGGCTCCAAGTGCTACATGTACTTCCATCTCGTGTTGTTCGCCTACGTAGGGCATTACCGAAAGAATAGCAAGATTGGATTAACGTCTGGGTATTACTGTAGGATGAATATCGTCCCTATCGTTCCCGCGACTGTCGAATAAAGCACATCTGCAGTGCATGTTGATCCAACATTGTTGGAACGAGGTTATACTGACTGTACTACCTACTGAAAGGGGTTGCCTCTGAAAGTCCTCCTATGACAAAACAAACACTTCAGATAAGGGTTAATCCTTTCATTTCCAGATTTTTTTTTGTAACATGTACATGTACCTACGTTTGAAGAGTGCATCAACCGATGAATAAGAGTTAACTGTAATGCTGCAGTTAGTACACTTGGCTAATGGTGCGAATACACGTACAAGCATGATATTCGGGGTAAATAACTTGAACGCAGAGTGGTGTCCGGCAGAATTGCTTTGCTCGATCGAATTGCAACTGCAAGAAGAGAATCACAGCCAGCGACGACGAGGTTCTCGGCGTACGTGTATACCGAGCTAAAAAGAGCAAGAAACTTGGGCATGAACAGAGCAAGCAACTTGAGCATGAACTCATCACTCTTGACATTTCAACCAGCGAAGCAGCTCTGGTAACACCAATCAGCTTTGTAAAACACCAGTCAGCGTTGTAAAACACCAGTCAGCGTTGTAAGTGTCAAGCAACGCAACCGAAATATTTCTGTAGCGAAAAGCAGTCGGAACCGCTAAGCACCAAAGGGCAAACGTCGTAACGGAGCTTTACTGGCCACCGCCGTCAGGCTGCGTTTGCCACTTCTCATGGGCTTTCAAGAATCTACAATACGCGCGAGATGAGCCTGCTATCGTCTACATTTCAATGTAGACGAAAGAGGGGGATACTGTAACACCGAAAGTCTCCACATGCACATGTGGACTGCTATCCAGACTGGATAGTATCCAGACTGGAGTCCAGCCGAGCATTTTGCCTAGAACCCGGGGACAGCAACTTGCAACGCAGCTGAGCAGCCTGAGGAAGAGGATTTGATTCCCAAGCGGCGGATCGAGCTTGAAGTTGACATGCCTTTTCAAGTTGCAACTTGAGCTCTCGATCTTGGTTTAACAAACACGCAGCCCGCCTGCTGTAGTTGCAGTTGCGGGATCTGCAGAAGCGTTCACCACGAAATTCAGGCGTGTTTGGCGCCTTCAACTGGGCGATCCACGCGCAAACAACAGCAGACGAACAGGACGCGCTTTTCCGGTTCTTCGCCACGTTACAGAAGGAGCCGGCGCCTCAAAGTACCAAAACGCAGTGTAGCCGCAACATTGCGAAACGAGATTCACCGCTGGCCACCGAAATGATCGACAGCAGTGCCAATGGCACTGTGCAAACCTTTGCCATTGGCGAACGTCTAGCAGCACGCTGCTGCCAGCAATGCTCGCAGTGGCTCTTACGCATGACACGTTCCTGTGCAAGCCGGACGCAATTGGCTACACTGTAATAAACAGATGCTTGAAGTCTTAGCAATACTGAGACCAAGTCACTGAATTTGAAGTCCTGGCATACTAAAACCAAGTAATTGTTTGCGGCCCCTCGATGAAATGCCGATATTCAAGCTGCCGCTTCTTCCGATAAAAAACCGCAGTCTAAAATCTGCCGAAATATTTGCACAGATCTTCTTAGTCCGCCCCACGATCACCGATACATTCGCCTTTATCCAACATCTTCCAACATTTTGATCACTGCCCACCTACCTCACTGTCACCGGCTTACTCATCGCTTGCTAGCTGATCAAGCTGCACGCGTGCAAACAGGCTTGACTGGCCAGCGACAGCGTTGGAAGTCTCATTCGACCCCCATTTGGCAGTGCAAAATCCGGGGACTAACTCCGACTCTCACGAATAATACAATATAACAGGTGTCTTAAACAAGCCTTCTATTGCAACAAAAGAAAATATTCTAACCAAAAATAGAAATAAAGAGGTCCTTCGAATCTCGTGAATCGCACCGGAAACGCTGCGCGCTTAAATGCGATAACGCACGGCTTTGCACCTTGCTCTTAGCGGCCGTTTCGCCAACGATAGACATGCCCACCAAGCATTCATTTCCCGAATCTCTCGCTCCCCCGCACGCCAACCAAGAAGACCCCCCTCGAATGTGCGACGTGCTCCAGCTCCAGCCTGCAGGTGCCTTCCTCCGCCAGGCCTACAACCTCCAGCCCTCTGTGCTCCCCCATTCGGATCCCATTGCGGTCGTGGGTAGCTGCACTGACATCGATGAAGCGCTGCGTCTCCGTCCGGCATATGATGAGGACGACGCGGCCGACAGCCGGAAGGACGTGCCCAACCAGCAGGACGAGCCTGAGGACTTCCTTGCGTCGATTCGTCGAGGAATCGACGAGCTCGCAGCCGAAGCCTCGGACGATGAGGACAGTGACGACGACGATGACGACGAGGGTTACTACTACCAGGCCAGCAAGGAGAACACGTATTACAGCCCCGACCAGAAGCTGCCGGGCGGCTTCCTGCAGGACGACTGCCCTGATCTGTCGGACACATCCACGGCGTCGTCATGTCAACTCGCTCCCTGGACGCACCACGAGTCCGAGGACGAGAAGGACACGGACGACCTCATCTTCCAGCTCGAGATGTGACCTAACTGTAGTTGTAGATACTTGCAGCATAACACTATTTATTTTTAAAGGAAATGTTCAGATGACTTGACTTCATGCTTTCCCTTCGTCCATCGCACTGTCGTCGTCGAACGAGTGAGTTATCCAGTAACATGAAGTTTTAATTAAAAACATGTCAAGTTTTCCTATTCTTTTATTTTATTGTTTTCTTGTTGTATCCCTACACTTCCACAACGTCTACTTACATGCGAATGTGCGTGCTGGAGAGGTCCAGCTGCGCGTCTTCAATGCCCGAAATGGACTCGAAATTGCGCGTGACGGTGCTGGATTCGGCCTCGCTATTCGGGTCGTCGCTGCTGGTGCGGGCCAAGTCCAAGCTCTCACTCTCGCGCAGCACAGCTCCTTCCTGGATGATCGGCTCGCCCGCAGCCTCGTGGTCGTGGTCCTTCGTGCCCGGTTCGCTGAACGTGAAGGACACGAACGACGTGTTAGCACTAGCGATGCGTGTGCCATTATCTAACAGCGTCCCGTGGTTCTCGCGTGCACTGTAGTGTCTGCGTAGCCCCTGGATGAGTCGATCTGCACTTGGCTTGAAACTCATGCCATTGCCCATGAAGTGGAACAGCTCGTTACGTGCCAGGGAGTAGCGTTTGTCAAGTCCGGGGTCCAGATCATTGAGTGCAATGGGGAAAATAGGTCGCCCCTTGTCCTCTGCAAACGCCAACTGGTCCCGTACCAGCTCGTTGTTCATCGTCTGCTTGGACAAAATGACTAGGAAGCACGTGCAGCGCAAGATCGCCTCCTGTGCAGCGTGAATACGGTCCTCAAAGTCTTGGCCTTCCACGTTACGGTCACCGTAGCAGACCACGCCGGCATCTGTGAGCTCACGGTACAGCTGCTGCACGAAACCGGCGTGCTTGTCTCCATGCGAGAGGAATACGAACTGCTTCTGCGCGCCGCTGGCTTCCGGGTCCCATTGATCGAATAAACGTGAGAATCCGCCATTAGGATCCGCGAGAATGGTGCCTGTGGCAGTCTGTTTGAGCCCGTTGTTGCGCCGACTGCTCGCGATGTTCTTCTGCTGCACGGCGTCGCGGTTCTTCTCGATCTCGTCGCGTACTCCATCCAAAAGCAAGCGGAACTGCGACTTGAACTTGGCTTCGTCGTAGTCGTACTCGATCTGCCGTACATTTGTACTGTTGCGTCTCGTTTGAGTGATGGCAGGCTCGAACGGAATAAGCTGGCGCGTGTACAGATACACTTGCAGGTCTTCACCAATGCTCACACCCTCGGAGGAAACAGCTAGGATGGGCGTCCCAACCTGCTTAGCCAACGCCAGTTCCTTTAAGCACCATTCGGACTGGGCGTAGTCTTCAGTGAGGAGACACAGCACCACTGCAGCGTTCGTGATTCCTCGAGCAATCTCTTCGCGCCACACAGAGCCGCCACCAATGCCACTCGGGTCCATCAAGTCCAACCAAGTCGTAACGTTTGCGTCTTCCAGAGCTTTGCGGATCTTCTTAGCGAACTCCGCGTGCGAGTGCGTGTAGCTGATCATAACGTCGCGCTGTCCGGCAGCCCGTTTAATCTCGAACAGAAGTCGCGTTGAAGTGGTGCAGTCCAGCGGTCGAAGCCCTTCGATGTTCATCTTCATCAAGTTACCGCCGTTTGCCAGAATGGCAAGTGCAGATTGCTCGTTCTCCTCCCGCACAGCAATGTGCAGTGCCGTGTCTCCAGTGGTAGGTAGTTGGTAGTTAATATCGGCACCTGCGGACGTGAGAATGCTGAAAACTTCGCGCGTTGCATCCAGACCGGACGCAGCGCACATCAACGGCGTCATGTAGTCCAAATCCACGAGTTTCGAGTCAGCTCCAGCCTCAAGGAGGGAGCGCACCACGTCCGTTCTGTTGAGTCTCGCGGCCCAATGCAGCGGCGTACGTCCACGAGCATCCTGGAAGTTTGGATCAGCTCCAGCTGCTACTAGCAGGTCCACCGCCTCAAGCGCTCCACTCACTGCTGCCCAATGCAACGGCGTACGGCGGTTGAGCCCCACGTAGCCCATTTCACCAAGACAATCCACGTCCGTCTTCTTCCGGAGGAACTTGCGAACGACCAAGATGTCGTTCCTACCTGCTGCCGAGTGGAAAGGAGTTAGAGCCACATCCCCTCCCCATTCTTCCAGCTCCTGTGCCACAGCGTAATTCCCACGTAAGTAGGCGAGTTGCAACGCCGTTAGAGTGTTCATGAACCCTGGATCCGGGACAGCAAGAGGATCCGCACCGTGCACGAGCAACTCACGGACAACATCCGGGTGTTCCGCTAGAAAAAGAGGCGGCACCCGGTCCGAACGGTACGACGATCGTGCCAACGTACGAGCTGATGCTCCACGTGAAAGAAGCCAACGAACAGCATCCAGTTGGCCAGTGGATACTGCACAATGCAGCGGCGTCACTAAAGTCGTTCGGAAAATTGAAGCCGCAGATTCCTCATCGCTTCCCCCTCCGTCAACTCCAGGTCGAGCCACGAAGAACCGAGCGAAGTACCAGAAGAGATCTCCAGTGGAGAACCGCACGCGGCTGAACTTGTCCATGGCCGTGACGTCAAACCCTCGAGACTCCAGTAACTCCAACGCGCGAATATTGCCGTGGTAAGCTGCTACATGCACCGGATTCTTGCGAGACTGAGCGCAAAATCCCAAAAAAAGGGAAGCTGTCGCGTAACTTTTACGAGGGAATCCCTGTTCCTCGCTTGTCAGACCTGCAGCTTCTGCGTAGTCCAGAATATCCCTCATTTCACGGAGATCTCCCTGGCGAGTTGCCTTGTACAGCCGCTTCCGCACCACTGCTAGCGCCTTGTCCGACTGGTTCATCAGTTGATCAACACCTGGATCCATGACGTGGTTGCGTACGTCGCCGGTCTGGTCGCTCTCTTGAAAAGCTCCTAACAGCATTTTGACGTGCTCACGGAACCGTGCGAAGTACTGTAACTCGGTGAAAATCCAGACGAAGCAGACCATACTGACAAGGGCAAACAACTGCACTGCGTGCATATCGCACGTGAAGACGCCGCCCTTGAAGAACATGTAGAGGAAAAACATGACCACGACCGCCTGGAAAAGCAGCAGGAGCACAGCCACGAGCTCGCAGAACTGAAACACCAGTCGCCGCTTGATCTTAGTCAAGTTGCCATTGTCCTCTTCGTCCTCGTCCAGATCCATGCCACCGTTCCCCGTTTCGATATCCGTTTTGCCAGATTGTGCTCCCGGAGCGGCACTAGCACCTGGATTGAACTCTTCGTCCCGCTTAAATGGCTCGAAAAGCCTCCAACCAGAGCCTGGCAGACACAGCAAGATCACAGCAGGCAAAGTGTGGTAAATTAATGCAGAGAACCCCACGACATTCTCGCAACTAGTTGCTTGGAAGGTGTAGACGAGGCGTGGCGAGTGCAACATGAAGCCGTAGTCGTCTGGAGCCAAAGACCGGTTTAACACCAGCCAATTGGGCTTGTAGAAGTAGTAAAACCCCAGTCCCGCCGCCAGAATGAAGGCTAAAGGCACGCCCGTGTGCAGCAGCCGCCTAGCGAAGAACGTGTTGTGTCGGAAGCGAGCGTTGAGCCAGTGACGTGGCACGCGTGGCATTTTACCACGTAAAGTGACGCTGTTTTGCGCGTTGTAGAAGGACCTTTTCTTGCTGGACATGGACGACGGAGGACGGCGGCGCAACTGTCCGGCGTGAGATGTCCCCAACTGGTTGAGCGATAAGTGTGAGCCCACACTGAGACGTGACATAACGCTGGACGCCACAGACTTGGCTGCACCTTGGCCCATTAACGGGATCATGGGGATGCGCTGGGTGTCCTCCTGGTCATCTTCTCGTGGAGCGCCATGTCCTCCAACAGACACGGAGGACTGGCGACTTTCATTACTCATCGTCTTGGCCTCCGAGTCGGACATTCGAGGACGCAGCGGCGTCATCTTGTCCTGCGGAGTGGACATCTCTCCGTACATTGTCTGAAAAAGTGAAGCGAAGTTTTGCTTTTCCCCTGTCGCTTTAGACACAAGAGGCTAACGGTGAAGTGCTGATAATCAATGACACTGTGGGAAGTTGCCGCTGTGCCAAGTCGAGTCGAGTCGCGACGCGCCGCGCGGTGCTCAAGCGCTGGTGCCTTCACGTCGAGCCCCCTCCTCGGTGAACTGAACGGTGAATTGCGGAATGCCGCCGCTCTACCACGAAGTTTCGGCACCATCAGGCTCTGCCCGAGCCCTTTTGCGCCTGGCGTTTGCGACGGTTTGTGTCTGAATTTTGCTCTTGTAGTCCCACCTACGGCACCGTTACCATTCGAATATGTGGTTTTCATTTCATTTGTAAGAGATACATGCGGACTTTATAGAAAGAAGGAAAGACTCCACAGATACAACGCTACGTTGACAAGATATCATTTTTACCATGCTTTAACCAAGTTATCGATTTCGCTCAGCGAAGAGGCGTCAGACAGGCCTGACAACGAGCTTTTCACTGCCTGCGTCGACAAGGTGAGCAGGGTAGCACTGCATTGCAATGACTCGAGCGAGATGTTGACATGTGAACACCCAGCAATGCTTGCCGTTGCTAGCCAGTATTGCTGCCTTCTTACGTGCTTATATTCCGCACGCCAGGCGCCGTATGGTCCACAAGCGAGCCAATCAACTTGGCAATCGTATCAGAGTTTACAGGAAAGGTTTTTAAGAGCTACCGGTAATGGCAGTGTCAATAGGGCTGTGGTCTACGACAAACCGTAAAAACCTGTGCAAGACGTGTAAGCGGATCCGCGACAAAAATCGGATTTATATCGCCCGATTAACCCCAAAAAGGAAGAGTTTTCTCCAGGGAATAAAGTTGACAGGACTCAAACGACTCGAGATTTCCATTCTAGTCAATGACAAGTTGTCATACGCCACTTCGACCATGTGGGTTGCTCGGCACGTTGCTTGCAGTGACATTGGTAAATGTCGCAATGCTCTCCAACTGTCGGCAACAATTTGTGTTACTTCAACGGGTTCCTAAAATAACAATACAATGAACTGAAAAAATAGGAATTTGGCTGCCTCTGTCGTTACAATCTGTGAGAGGCAACAGCTCGGTGGCATGCCGAGCAAGGATGCTCCTCCAGCTGACAGCGGTAATTCGTTGACACCGCCGTCACCTGAAAAGGAACGGGACAAGTGGGATATCTCGCGCATTAACAAGCACTGGGAGATTGAGCCGGATCTGCGTCGCAGTTTGCCGGCCCTCGCTCGCTCCAAGCGCAGTGAAAACGAGTCGGCAGGCAGCAAATTTCTGCGACTTAGCAAACTGCCACTACCGGCCTCACTTCCTCCAGATCCGCTGCTGTTGGACCTGGCAACTCCGATTCGAGGTGGCCGCAGCGTCTCTCAGCGTGCCGTCACAATTACTGCAGAGTCCAAGGCAAAATACTTCGGCAAGGCTGCGAAAACAGAGTGCTATGCAATCTTCCGACAACTCGCAGCCCAAAAGTATTTATCTATCGAGCCGTTAAGTGAGTTTCTTTCCGACCAGGCAACAAAGCGGCAGCAACACCTAACGCGAGATGAAGACAGCAATCCAGTCGCTGTAGTTGTGCCATTCCTACCTACCGAATCTGTGAGCCGTGGTCTTAAGAACGGGTCCAACCTCCACCTTGGAACGACATTATCCACCTCCTCGACGCGTTCCAGTCAACGTAACGGTGTCAGCAGTGTTCTGAGTGGGGATCCCTTCACAGCACGGCACAAGTTCTCAGCTCTCTGTCTCGAGCGTGATCTGCCTCCGTGTATCCGACTCATAGTGCGTCAGTACTTCTCGCCGGAAATCAACGTCTCGCACATGGCCATAGGCGACGATCTCGCTTGTGTGTTCGCCGCGTGCCTCTTAGACTTACCTTTAGTCACCGGTCTCAACGCACGCAACAACCGCCTTCGCGATCGCGGCCTGCAAGCTCTCGTGGATGTTGTTGTGGCCAAGCCGGATCTGTATCATCTTGACTTATCGGAGAACAAGGTCGACAGCGATGCAGCACATGCGCTCGCATCGTATTTGGGTTCGGCGACCTGCCGGTTGCAAACGCTTCGGCTGGCCAGTGCCGACGTCGACGACGTGGAACTCGTTCCTTTCGCGCGCGCGTTGCATTCGAACAAATCGCTCCAGACGTTAGACGTATCGCGTAACTCCGTGGGCAGCAGCGAGCACCTAAACGTCGTTCGGCCGTCCGTAACCACGGGCGGTGAAGCGCTTGCTACAATGATCAGCATCAACAACACGCTCATGTCGCTCGATCTGTCGTGGAACTACCTGCGTCTTGCCGGCGCAGTGGAGATCGGACGAGCGTTAGCCTACAACTCGGGACTCCGCGAGCTCAACTTGGCGTACAACGCGTTCGGCAACGGCGGCGCGCAGGCGATAGGCGACGCGCTGCTGTCCAACACGACGCTCCAGCGTCTGAACATGAGCCACAACAACATCCCGGCGCAAGGTGCGCTCGCAATCGCCAGCGCGCTCAAGATCAATTCTGCGCTGCCACTTTCAGAATTAGACTTCGGCGGCAATCCGTTAGGCAACATGGGCGGGAGAGCCTTGCTCCATGCGGCCGCCGCGTGCGCAGGCAGCAAAAAGCTCTCGGTTTCGCTCGAAGGATGCAACTTTGACGCTTCAGGAGATGGTGACGGCTCTTTTGACCCTGGAGACCCGACCGGGAGCTATGACCTCAACATGGAGATACCGTACGAACGCGCCGTGGCACTTGAGTTACTCCGAGTCGCTAACACGAAGCAAGGCTGCAAGTTTCTGTCTATCGTGCACACGTCGACTGTGAACAAGCAGCGCCGTAACATCCGTGTGGAACTGCGGGAAACAGAAGCCGGTCTGGAAGCAAGACGCAAACTGCTCAAAACCGCTGGGATTCTGACCGACGTGGAGGCCCTTAGTGCTCGTGAAATGGTGTCTAAACGACTGGATCGAGCGTCGTTAGAGGATTTATTTCATGAACTGGATAAAGACGACTCAGGCTTCATCGATGAGACAGAGCTTCGCGTAGGGATGCGGAAGTTGGGGCTGCAGTTCCGCGACGAAGACGTGCCACGTTATGTGGCGCTTTACGATCTCGACGGCACGGGGACAATTGAACTGGAGGAATTCATCGAATTGATGGAGAGTTTTAACTTGAATGAAGTCGACGGGGGCTTCGCTCGGGAGTGCGTGGATGTGGAGACGAATTTGCCCTTCGAGGTCCCTACCGAGGGGCGATTGCAGCTTGATTTCGTTGACCTGCACGTGTCGGCGGGTAATGACAGCGCCCAGTCGGATGCCAGTGTGGAGCGGCTTATCGAGAACATCTCAGCCAGTAAGAACAAGACGCAGATGCTGTTCATGGCGAAGGCTGGTCTCATCTTCAAAGCACACGAGGCTCAACTACTAATTGAGGCAGTGAGGGACGTGTGTGAGACGTCTCAAGCCATTATTGCCTTACTGCCGCACATGGTGGACCCTCGTAACGCCTACACGTTAATGGAGAGGAATCTCAGCTCCTCTGATCGATTACGCGTGCAGCATATTATGGGCCAAGCTCTTCAGCCCATTCTAGGACTGACATCCGGCCATTACCGGATCGATTTGAGCAATGACCTGGACCGGATCACCCTGCGCAAACTCATTGAGAACAGTAACCGCACAGCTTTCTTACGCAAGAAATCGGGCTTGAAAGACACGAGCCAACACATAAACTACCACGGCTTCCGTAACGAAGTGCTGCATGGGAAACCGGTCGTTTTAGAACCAAAGTTCCTGGATTCAGCTCCACACTTTGGCTATTTGGAACTGGATTACGTCCAGTTAGGCCGTGCACCGTGTCATGCGCTGTCGAACAAGCGCTTTGAGCAAATGCTGCAGCTTTGTCAACTGGATCGTATGGGACCAGGAATGGGGGTATCCACAGCTCTAACCTCGGCCTCCAGACCTCTGCAGAACGCCGCTCGAGGGGCGAGAAATTCAACGTCCACAGCTTCTTCAGCCTCACCAGTACCAACTAGTATTGACTCGGTATTCCCACCCCAACGTCTGTTCACTCCCAGAGTGTTCGACGAGTACGAGAAGATGAACACGTTGAAGAACTACCTTGAATTCGGCGCAGGTTTAAACCGGTCGGTTGAGCTAACTCCGCTGCCTGGTGAGCTCCCCCCCAGCCAAAAACTCGATAGTGAGGACGAAGAAAACTGTGACGCTCCGTCTGGTACTGGCGATAGAAGACTGCCAACCGGTGCTGAGGTCTTGGAAGAAAGAGCTGGAGACGACAGCGATCTCCATCGCGCAGTGACCCCAGCGATCCCCACTGCATCGAACTCTTGCACTGCACGTCGGTTAGTATTCAACCTCCAGTGGTGTTTGTCCACTCGCTGGATCACCGTGCAACAGGCCGTTCGACTGCTAAGTGCGTGGCCTATCGCCTTCGCGACGTCCCGCTGTGACGTCGTGTGTGCCATTTTCGACCGCATTACGGATCTTCACAACTTCAGTGGGGTATTATCTGCACTAACCGATGACGAAGCTGCACAGGCGCTCTATCGACTGGGTATGTTGAACGTCTTGACGCCGTTGTGGCCTGACAACTACTACGAGTTGGCGCTAGCTCGTTACGAAGAGCGCGAAGTGGCCAAAACGCTCGTTCGCCTCGCAATTGATGAACCAGGCGAGAACTGGCAAAACGAGACGTTTGGCTGGAGTCGAGACGAGAAAATCCCAGGGTGGGAGCTCAACTACTCGTGGCTCAAAGACGGCGGCTTCCCGGAGAAAGGGTTCCTCAGTCTGGAGTATTATTCAGGAGCTGATAAAGGATGCGGCCCAGTGTGGCCGACTCGCCGTGAATTAGCAGCTCACACGTTGTGTGGCTTACCGGACAACTTGGACGCGTTCGAAATGCAGATCGATTCGCTTAGTATGCGGAATGTAGGTCAACGACAACAGTAAAAAAAGGCAACTTCAACTTTGCCAATACAAAATTGAGTATTATTCGGAGATTCGCGAACGGACAAGCTTACGTCTTGAAGGCAATTTTTCAGGCGTTGTCCGAGCCAAACTGTATGCTCGATCG
>LGSM01000504.1:0-22886 GCA_001314345.1 Phytophthora multivora
CGGGTGCAGGTGCGGGTTGGCGTACAGCTCCGCGAATTTGACGACTTCTGTCGGTGGACAGGCGTCTTCAGCGACAGCTCCGAAAGCCGAGAGCAGGAAGAAGAGGAAGTGAATGCCGAACTGCATTATTGTCGAGGTCGATGGAGAAAGACGGTGAAGCTGGAGACGTGTTTGTGGGTTGGTTGCCAACTTGGAAGCAAATTGGAGAATGGAGTCGCTGGTTTGAATTTCCTCTCTTCGTTGAGAAAGGTCGATAACCACAAAGTAGAACAAAAAACTTTTGCGAGAGACAACATGCCATCATAAAAATCCACAACCCATAAAGTTTTTTTTTCTATCAAGCGCCGAAGCTGTACATCAAGTCAGCTAAGTAGCAACCCATAAGAGAAACTTCACGTAGAGATGTATTAAACATAGCAAACGCTAACGTTTGTGAAATGCAACCCCATCAAGTATCATAGGGCATCGTTCGCTTATCCCATCTAGGCCTGCAGCTCCCAAAGCACCAAAGCCACCGAGCGCTGCACCCACTGGGTCTTCGGGAAAGTGGCGTCCTCGATATTCACCGCCACAGAGAACAACAGAGTCTCACGCTTGCTGTTCGAGTACACCGGAAGCAGTCGAAGGTGCTCCGATTCCTCGCTTCGCGGGGCCCAGCGAAGGTGCAAAGCAGATAAACTGTTGCGGATCTCGTTCGACGGCGCAAATCCGGTGAAATTCCAGGTAGCGCCTTCGAGCAGAAGTCCACGGGCAGTGAAGCCGCCACTAGACGCAGCTGAAGGGTCCTCCACATCGGCAAGCAGATGCAACTCGTCCAGCGAGCATCCAAGATCAGCAGCAGCGCTCTGGCGTGCAGCCGTAACGAAAGCCTCGGGTGAAAAGAATCCACCCAGCCAGATACCACCGGCCTGCTGAAGGATTTCCGTCGGAGCGACCTGTGCCAACGCATTCAACTGGTGCACGCGTCGAGAGAAGTCTGTGAGCCATTCGCTTAAGCTGAGCTCGTCAGAGACACGGTACAGTTGTGCCCATTGTTCAGGAACTTGCTCGCGGTAGAGTGTTCGCATGGCCTCTCGTGTTTCATTCGACGGCTTGGCTTTGTAAGCACACACCTGTTGAATTGTGCGTAGCAAACCAACGACACTGCCAACGAATTGGGATCCAAGTTCCAACTCGCGGAACATGCAGCGGTACACAGGGTTCCCAAAGTGTACCGGGTCACGAACAGTAGGTACAGCAAGTCCCTCCGCGGGGAAGAGCTGGAGCCACGCACCAACACGTCCATCAAGGTCCTGCACCCACTTCGGTCTTGTATCCTCGCCATCGCTAGCAGCTGTACCCAGCACCATCTTGCTATCGTCATCTCCTCCAGTGTTGTCGTCTCCACCTTCGCTCCCGTAAAAGTCCTGCATCACCTGCAAGTTACGCAGCATGCGTGCACCCTGGCTAATGAGCACCATCGTCTCCGCCGAGCGTGGCAGACCCATCCATGAAGGTGGGTTTGTCGTGGGGAGAGCAAGGACCCAGTCCATGAATTGTGCTTTAGTTTTTCCCTCGGCGATCACAAGTCCCGAGTTCTTGCCTTCGCCGGGTGCAACAAGTTCAAAAGTATTTTCGTAGCTGGCTGCAGTAAACACGTGCTCCAAAAGCGAGTTCATCAGCTCTTGATCGAACGTATTGTCTACACGACCGCCGTAGACCGACTCCTTCAGCGTCGTTCGAATTGCTGTCCACGGGATGTTGTCGGGAGCAACGTGAGCGCGACCATTTGCAGCTGAATCCACCCAGCGGTCAATTACATCGCAAGCACCACGGAAATCGGACTGGCTGAACTCGTACGTCTTCGACCAACCAATTGGCACAAAACGCAGGCGCTCGTGAACCAGGGCATGGAACCAAGCAAGCAGCAAATACAACCGTGCACGTTCGGCTGGCGATCGATTCATGCGATCAGCAGCGACTGTATCCAGCGATCGTACCATGCTCAACTTCATGCCGCTGGGGGGCTCAAACACAAAGATATCGCACATGCGGACGAGGTTCACAGGCAAGTTCGGGTTAATCTCGCTCGTGAGGAACAAACGGAAGTCCGGGTGCACGCTTTCGCGTGCGTTGTACAGCTTCTTCTCCACGCTTACCAGCCATGACGGGCACAAATGCACATTGCGCAGTAGCAGCCATGTGCCGTGCTTCAAAGCTGTGTTAAGACCCTTTTCGGCCGCATCGAAACCCTCTGACGAACCCATGGAGACCGAGTTGTACTTCTTTTGCTGGACTGCCGCAAGTTCATCAATTTGGGCACTTGGGTCGAAGCCAGTCGTTGAGCACAAGAGAACTCCACGCGTTGCCTGAGTGTCTTCTTCAACATTCTTGGAAAGCTCGATCTCACCACGCCATGGGAACGACGTCGTGAATACCAGATCAATGTATCGTTCAGATACGAACATGATTCGATCAGGACGAAGGTAATGAATAACAATCATGTTTCGGAATGCGGCACGGCGCGGACTCGCTGTAGCTGTCAACACTGCGGCATCCCAGTCTGCTGGAAGGGCTTCCTCAGCCGATGGAGTCTTTACAAAGGCATTCCACTCAGCCGCGTGTTCACGCACGTGGACCTCAAGGTGCTTAAACGTCGATAGTTTCATCATCTTCAATAATTGGTCCATCTCAGTCTTCGAGAAAGCGGGCAGCAGTTGCTCAAGTTCGGTGCGTTGTGCACCACTCTCGGTCTTAAAGAAGGTTGACGAGCTTCCAAGCAACATATCCATGTCTTCATCCGTAGGTCCATCAAATGCACTGCTGTCATCCATAGTCAATTTCGCTTCAGCAACTGCAGCGCTGTGTTGCTCCAGCTCAAGGTAAATTTGAGACAGTCGCAGCGCAAACATAAGCTTGTCGTTTTCGGCAAGACCTCGACTCACACGACGGGCGAGCTGCACAAACAGTCCAGTAGATATACCGGCAAGACGGGCTGAATCACCTCCGTCACTAGGCTTAGCCAGTACCTTGGACAATAGGGAGAGGAAGAAATCGAGCGAGTACTGGTACAAGAAATGAACCGATGACAAATTCTCCAGAGCAAAGAACAGACGCGAACTTGCCTTAGCCAGCGGGCGGTAACGACTTGTTGCCTCCTCCACAATTGCCATTGTCGTTTCTGTCTCGGCCACTTGCTGCGAGATTTGGGCAGCCTCCGCCTTCATACTTTCCAGAGCATTGATGACGCGATCATCGTCGAGAATGTTGCCCTGCACGTTGTTAATCTGCTGCAATAGAGAATCCTCTAGCTCGCGCAGTTTAGCTTGGTACTCGCCCTGCAACTTGAGAAGGTTGTTGCGCTTTTCCTCTGCCTCAGGCTGCTCGCTCTTGAGAAGAATGCTCAATCCTTGACTCTCCAGTGAGCTGGGAGTGACCGTGAAGTTAACGAAGGTCACACGGCTGCAAATATCAGGCGAGAAACGACAGGATGGATCTCTCGTGATTAAGAAAAGTCGGAAGTCCGGGGAGTAGTCGATTTCTTCACCGGCGAGGCGAATTAACACCCGCCCTCCCGTCTTGTAAAGCTCGCGGTTCAACACCGGATTCAAAATGGGGTCGATATTCTCCACCTCGTGAACTAAAAGAGCAGTACCAAAGCGAATAGCACTGGCAAGCACTTTCATGAACGAGCTATCCAAAAATGATGTTTGAGCAATCTTCGTACTGGTCTTGAGGCTGTAGTACTTCATGATGAAATTGTTTGCTTGTCCAGATGGATCGATAATCAGCGGGAAGCGGTGGAAGCGCTGCAGAATAATAGCATTCTCATAGCACAACTCATCCGAAGGCAAGTCGCTCATTTGCCACTCCAACTGTTCATTCGGACGTGACAAATAGTCCACGAAGCTCAGCTGCGATTTCGTGACAATACCCATCGAGTCCAAGATATCACGCCAGTCTTGAACCAAAATCTTTCTCTGCTGGAAATCAAGGAAACCGATGTAGGTGAGGAACGCAGAGGATAGCAGCGTGTCGCCCACAAGAGTCTTCATCTGAGCGTCGAAGTCGTTTGATCCAGATTCCCATCTCTCACTCTCTTGTAGCAAACTCTTCAACAACGCCACAGAACGCTCTACCTTCTTTGACACTGAAGCCATATCGTTCGTGATGACCTGCGCCTCGTTGATCAATGCCGCATACTCGTGCTTAAAGCTCTCGATACGAATCTCGAGCGCATCAATCGTCTTTTTTGCCTGTTCGTATCTCTCACGCAGATCCGACGACTTGTCAACCAGTTCCTGCACCTCATCGCGCAATGGCTGAATCTTATGCAGGATGTTGGTGTAATTGAGCTGCGAGACAATCCACTTGTACAAAGGACCGCAAGCCTTTGACGCACGATTCACCTTTTCGTAGTCAAATTCATCAACCTTGTCCACGTAGTTGGATTGAATGGTGTGGCGCTGACGAGCGGTGAGCTTTTCGGAATCGAAATTCACAACCTGAGAAATGAAGTCATCCTTACGAATGAAACGACGTAGGTCTGCCCAATCCAAGCTTGACTCTCCAAGCATTACAGCAACTGCTTCCATAGTCATTCGAACAGCAGCAGGAGGACGCGCGAGCGCTCGAATCTCATCGAGTTGCGCCTTACGGATCGAGTTCACGGACGCCTGGGCATCCAGAAGCGCAGGCTCGGCTTGTGCAAGATCAGCCTCGACGACCTCCTTCCGTGAGCGAATCTCTTCATCCTTACTTGCCAGATCAGCAGCAAGCGCCTCGGTATCCTTTTTCTTTTCTTGAGCCTCATTTTGCTCTTGCACCATTTGCTGGAGCTTTTCGTTGGCTTCCACGTCCTTCCTTTTGAGCTCTTTTTCCTTAAGACTCAACTGGCCTTGCAATTCTGCCACCTGCTCATGTGTGGCCTGTAGCTTTTGCACACCTACATTCAAGTGAAGTTGCTGGTCTTCCAACTGGGCACGCTTCTCAGAATAGAGCGACACAAAGTGGCGAATGAATTCCAGGTAGTCCCGAGGAGAAATATGGTTGTACTTCATGTGACGCTTTTGAAGACGCCGCATGTGCAGTAGAACAGCATGATGGAACTGAACAATGCTTCCAACCAAGACATCACGGAACGTTCCCGTGGCAATGTGAGGTATCAGTTTCCCCAATACCTCCTCAGCACCACCCGGGAGAACAAAGTCTGCGGATCCAGCAAGGTCTAGAGTGTTCGTGAATTCGTAAGCCACTTGTGCTAGCGCGTGGTCATTCCATGTGCCGAACCAGTCAACCACACATCGGTTAAAAAGAGCAGGGGAAGTGTTGGTACGGTTTTGGAAGTCACCCGACGCTGGGTTCATCGTGAATACCACGTGGAGGTTTCTCTGTACTTGCTTCGTAAAGTAGCGGAAGAGCTCGTCCTCAGTATTCTCGACAATGACACCGTCACGCTGGACAGCCTCACGACAAGCATGCATCAGCGAAGTGTATTCATCATCTTCGAACAAACCAGGTACTTCGCCGGATGCGAGCAGAGCGTTCATGCGCTCCAAGAAAGCAGAGTCTAAAACGTTGGACTCGTCAAAGATGAAGCAGATCTTCTCGGCTTCGCAACCACATCGTTTCAGCACAACGCGAAGGTCATCATCGAAATTATCGAGAGTATAGTTCGAGGTGAGCTTGATCTGAAACACGGACATACCGTTCATCCAGCTAACGAAACGGGACAAAACAGTCTTTCCAGCACCACTCTCGCCAACAAGTAGCAAGTGACCAAGCGGCTGACGAAGCACACGATCAATGCGAAGAACGTGGTCTATCACCGAATCGAAAACAACCAGCTGAACATTGAGCTCTTCTTCGTAGAAGACACGCAGGCGGGCTTCAATATGCTTGCGAAGATCACTCGTTGTGACTTCAGTGTAATTCTTCGAAAGCCAGGTACTGAACAGAATTGGGTGCTGGCCTCCATATTCCACCACTTCCAGAGCAGTAGCACTTTGTGGGAAATGGTTCCTCAGTGTCTCCTTCACCATGTGGAAGCACCACTTTTGCTCATCAGATGTTACCAACCGATCCATGAAAAGTCGTAAAGCTTCGTGGAACACCAGTTTGACCAGCGTTTCGATGTCGATTTCATACTCCAGCGGTTCAATGGCTTCGTATAACGCACGCATCCACCTCGATAGTTCACGAGGACTATAGATGTAGTGGGGTTGCATCTCTGCCGTGAATTTCTTCTGGTTGCTATCGTACACGTCAACCATCGCATCGGTAAGAGGCTGCACGTACGATCGAAGAGAAGGCGTCAACTTCAGCAGAGCACGGTTGAACGTTCCATAAATCTGCTTCAACGAGGGGTATGAAGGGAAATCAACCAGAAGCACAGGTGCATGACGAAGTAAACGAAGCGAAATCGGCACACGTCCTGGATCTGTCGGTGGGTTACATGCGCCAACGAACTGAATGCGCTCCAACCGCACCCAAGTGTTCTTGCCGCCCAACCAAAAGCCCCCCTGCTCAATCAATTGCCTTAAGAACGTGATAACACGCTGTGTTCCATATCGATCAGCCTCCGGAAGATTGATTTCATCGCAGAACACAACGAGCCACTTCTCAGGTGCATTCGGTGCCAACATCATTCCATTCGGAGTTCGCTTGTACTCGCAGTACTGAGAAAATGTCTTGAGGATCAGATCGGGCGACGTTCCAGATGAGAAATTGAGACTCGCAAATTCAAACTCAGGAAGTGAGTTAATCGTCGATGTCAGGGTCATCGTCTTACCACTGCCAGGAGGTCCACACAGAATTAGTGGACGATGCTGCGAAAGCCATCCTCGCAGCACTTCGACGTGACGAATCGTATCCACTGTTGTCACTACAACATCAGTTGAAAGGACTTGGTGGCTTTCAAGATCCAACTGAGGAATCGAACGCAACCACTGGCGCCATTCACCGTCATCAATGTTTACTTCGTACTCCAGCAAACTGTTGTCCGGACTTGATGATGCAGCAACGGGGAACACCATTCGGTTTTCCAGCGTTTGAACCACAAAATCACACAGAACAATACGATTTACAGAGTCCATCGATCCACCAAAGCCCCATAAAATCGAGAAAACAAACCACCTCGGCACAAAGCGTGACATTTGGTCAACTGTCATCGGGAAGTCAGAGTGGCCTTCATTGTACTCGTTGATGCGAGACAGTCCACGTCCAAGTAATGTAAACATCGACATCAGCAACCGTAGAGCCGTGACTTCCATGATGTGTACTTGACCCATTGCCTGTTCCAAGTAAATCTCAATCAAAGAAGGCATTCCATCCCCGCGATTAATTAGATCTCGGAGTAGAGCAATGTAAGTGTGCGCAGTTTTCTTTGCAAGCTCACTTTCACTAGGCTGGAGAGAAAATGATGAAACGACAGACACGTCATCCCGCATTTTCAGTAGATAATGCTCCACGATATGGCACGTTTTTACCGTGTCATGCGAAAACCAAACCATGCCACAACGACTAACGGTTGCCAGAGTGGCGTAACGCAGAGTCTCTGTTTCCATCATGATCCACACGTTTGGCGGAATCTCAAGACGTTCGCCCGATGGAAGCGTCAGTAAGCGATTATCATCCAGCACAGAATTCAAGTTCTCGGCCCACTCTGGGTCTACATCGCCATCGAAAATAATCCAGTGTCGCTTCTCACTTTCACCTCGCACGCTGTTAAGCACCTGTCGGAGTAAATGTGTGAACACACCATCGGTCCACTCAAGTGTTGTGTTATCAAGAACACCATACAAGTGCTCCTTTGATAAAGCCTTCGGGTCAATTACGTGTGCTTCGCCCTTCATGCCATCAACGCGCTCCATAGCGTCCATCAGCACACGCCACGCACTCGACTTCCCTGTTCCAGAGGCGCCAACAAGCATCACACCGTGTCGAAGTTGCATGACCTGGTAGAGCTGCAGTGCCTTTTCGACCCATTGATCATTTGCGACGTAATTCTCCTTCTTTGCGAGTTCTACAATCCTGGCCCGAAGTTCATCCTCTTCGATACGATGAGCTTCAGTGCCAGGGAAAACTCCCTTCAGAAGCGTCTCAAACACAGGGACATCGTTGGAAACTAGCTTAGGCAAGATGGTATCAGTAATAGAGCCAATCAGTGCCTTTGTTTCCAGTTCCTCAATGTTTGCCGGCGCTGTACCATCTTGTGACTGCGTGATCTTTCGCTTGAGTTGACCAGCACTCACAAGGACGCTCTTTAAAGCACGAAGGCCAAAATCATAGTGAGGTTGTTTCGACAGTTGGTCTTCGCAGAGGTTGAACAAAAGTACGACCTTGGCAGAAATCTGTTCAGCCGTGGTAATACCCTGAGAAAACAGCATCACTTGCGCGATTAATTCACGGTCCGGGGCAACCATTGCAATACTCCGGAACAGTTGCTTCAAGTTGTCAGGAAGATTAGAGCGGCCAGCGTAACCGGGGTTCATAGTCACAAAGATACCCACATCGGGATTGAGCTTGACGCTCTTACCCAATAGCTCGATGGTAGTGGTGGAACTGGTGCCATTCGGCTGCGAGCCGTCGACAGTCTTACCGACCTTCAACGAGGATACCCCGCTTTGGATTGACAGGATTTGCTGGGACACAGCAGAAAGCACACGTTCCTCGAGACGGTTGAATTCATCAAAGCATCCCCAAGCGCCAACTTGACACAAACCCACAAAAATTCGGCCCATCGCTTGGAAATCAAAGTGCTCATCGCAATTGAAGACCAGCACAAAGCGACCCAGATGGGATCCCAAAGCCTTCACTGACTCAGTTTTACCAGTGCCGGCAGGACCGAATGGATTACCACCCATTCCGAAATCCAGTGCCTGAGTCAATGTAAGATAGCAGCGTTCTGTTAGTGGAGTCTGCACAAGCCTCTCTCCGACGCCGAAGTATTCAAATCCATACGAAAAACTGGCATTTGAAATCTGGATTGTGAGCTTCTTGAGCGGGTTCGACTCCTTTGCTTGGAAATAGTGGCGCATGTGGTACAGCCAACGGAAGTCTTCTGCACTGCTCACCTTTGCCTGGCTCAAACGTTTGGTAACGCTCTTCTGATGCACCAGCTCCGTAATCAGTTGCTCATACTTTTTGCGTACGTCGTTCTTCACATCTGTGAGGACGCGCTCGCTCAAAATGAAAAGCAGTTTATCGAGCTGTTCGCTCACCACTGGCAAGTTATCACCTCCAGACTTCAAGGCACTTTCGACTTCGCTTGACCATTGTACCTGAGTAGCAAGAATGACCACTTGAGCTGGAAACTCGGACACCCATTTCAGGTATGCGTCGGCGCTGTCATTCGTCGGGTAGGTGCGCACAGCTTCCTCCAGAAGAAGCGATAGCGTCTTTCGCATTTGCTCCTCGACCTTGCCCAGCCAAACGTTGATGCGGGTATCATCGGCCGTCTTCACGGGGTCCTTGAACTGCACAATTTCGCCTTCCCGGGATGCCATTCCTAGAATCACACCGGTGCTATTGTCCATTTCCAACGAGGAGATCCCAGCAAACATCTTCGATAAATGACGCTGGATTTGCATCGGCTCCTTACTGTTACCGATCATTTCCAGCAAATCTTCATCACCTACGAAGTAGAAGCGAGGGAAAGCAGCTCGCTGGCGTTCCAAGTATTCACCGAGAGCACGCTGAACGTTGCCCATCATATCCTGCTGGCGTTCAAGCGAATGGTACAAGTTCGGGATGTTGGCAACATCGACGATCATCGGTTTGTGTGCAACACGCTTCATCGTGGAAGTGAACTCATTGTCAACACTCTGGAACCGCGCAAACTCCTTAGGCAACTGTTGCTTAATGTCCGCCGATCCGAAAAAGATACCTTCAAGGTACACCCAGCGCCTTTGGACATCAATCCAGAAGTCCAGGATGCTACGAATCCGAGTGAGTTTGTCTTCCCAGCTGGTAGCTAGTTCGGCAAACACGCGATAATATGGAGATTGTTTCATACTGCTCAAGCTGTTGAGGTGCTCATCAAGCTTCGCGAACATTTCGTCCCAACCGCGAATGACCCGGCAACGGTTTTGGTAATTGACCAAATCCAGCTGATAGTTGGTCCAGTAGTCCGAGACTTGGCGTAAAAATTCATCAAGAGCCATTTCACCCTGAGCCGTACGAATAATAGACTTGAGTTCGTTGTCGTTTGCTGAAATTTTGGACTCCCAGAAACTGCGCAAAGTCAACTCAGTGAAGGGGGATGAAATATTCAGCAGTCGTAGAATTTGCTTCCAATGACGATCGCGAACAGCATCAGACTTCAGCTCCGAAAGCAAAGAGTTCATAGCCTTGCGCGACTGAATAATCGACGCATAGTGCTCGAAAGCTTCGTATTGTTGAACTCGAGAAGGGAAACGGCGCATTTCATCGACAATCTCATCGAGTTGTTTCCGAACTTTGCGGGGGTGAACTGCAGACCACAGCGTGTCTTGCAGGTCATCAACATGAGACCACACCTTCGAAATGCTCTTCCAAACTTCATCCAAGCCAGTTAGCTCCTCCATAGCTCTTGAAAGATCACTGAACGAACTGCGGTCCTCGTCAATGGAAGAGCCTCCCATTCCGGACACGTACGAAATGTTAAGAGCATCCAACGCTGCATTCGTTCTGTCCTGTTCAGTGCGCAGCATCTTGAAACGAGTATCGTAAAGTATCAACGTCTCAGTGGCTGCCTTTGGTGACTGGCCGCCTTGGAGGGGTTTGGCACCGTCCCACTCAAGCACAGTCTTGCTAATCTTACTGTCGAGCGTGCTCTTCTCTTCCATGATCTTAGCCTGTAATTGAGGCAATTGGCTTTCCATGGCAGCGGTCTTTCGCTCTAGCAGTTGAATAAAAGCTTCCCATTCCCCTTCCACGTTTGCCAGCGACGGCCAATCTGCCGAAAATCTATACCGTTGCTTTTTCAGCAATCGTTCTCCCTGCTCGAAAGACTCCACAGCCTCTTCCCACTGGAACCGCATCTGCCGCATTTCTTGGATCAGTGTAATCGCAGCGACCACCTGTGCAGTGGCAGCTTCAAGTGCATGTTGCTCAAGAAGCGTTCGCTTCGATGAAATAGTCGAGTAGAACGAGTTGATTTGGTCGCGCAGGAGATCGCCAAAATAAGCAAGGAACTCGTTGTGCCATGCATCGTACTTGACATTTACTTGCGCCTGCACTTGCTGGTAATTAATCACCATCGGGCCAAATCGCTTCGTATTGAAGACGGCATCGAACGCATTGCGTTCATTCTTGATTTCCATCAAAATTTGTTGCCACTTCCGAAGGTCCTCTCCGACACTGTTCAAGGCAGTCTGGGCATCCATATCCCACAAGGCTTGGTATTGAAGCCACGTTGACGCATACTTGTCCACGTCATTCAAAGTGACATCTAGCACACTGTACGATTTAAGCAGCAAGTCTAGAGGTACTTTGTTCAGCGCTTCCTTGAAAACAGCCTCACGTCGCCTTGAGCTGGCACTTTTACGGGGCGGAGACGATAGTGCTGATACAGTCGACTTTCCGTACACATTTTCATACGACGATGTCTGAATCTTGGGCAGATCACACACAGAGTTCAGCAAATTTTGAAGCTGGGCAAGCCAATCTCGGCGCGCATCACCAACTGAAGGTTCCAAATACAACACTTGATTTTTCAGCAGGATCTGATGGGTTGTAACAGTAAGTCCAGCCTCAGCAAGAGCAGCTTGAAAAGATTTATCGTCAGGTTGAGGGCCAAAGCAAGCGATCCAACGTTCCAGAAGCACCTCGAGTTTCTTGCCTAAAATCTCACTAATCAAAGTGTTTAGGTTCTTGACAAACACGTGCAAGTTCGCGTATCCAGCCAAGCTCAACTCGTCAACATGCGCTTGAATCTTCACCAACACTGCTTGAACATCTCCAGCCTGAAAGTCAGAATTTGTTTGTACGCTTTTCAGAAGAGTGTCAATGTCACTAGTCTTTTGCAGTAACTCATCCACTTTGTCGTGCAAGCGCTCCACCTTCGTAGCAAGGTCAGTGACATATTCGCCCAGTCCGTCAGCATGCCATCGCATTTCATTGCCCTTCGTAAACGTCTTGCCAAGTGTAGCGCGAACATCACGAACATACGCAGCTGTTAATGCCTCGAAAATTGGCTGGATGCGTCTACACGAGCTTGTATACGTTTTGAGGCTGGCATCCAAAGACATCGCAAACGGGTACTTCGACTTCGCATCTTCTGCAATCATTTTAAGCGTGAAAGGAACGCGGTAACCCAGCCACTCCAAGTTTCGCACTTCCTTGAACAACGTGACAATTTGTTGGTTGAATGCAACGACCAACTTTTTCTTCTCACCCTGCGGTGTGTCTTCTGTCACAATATTCAGAATGATGTTTTTGATGTCAAAGATCGGCATCGACGCCAAATCATTCACCCACTGGTCAAAGATAAGCTGGGGATTCAGCTTAGCAATAAACGCCTCAGCAGCCACCTTAAGCGCTTTCCCTTCCACATGCTGCTCCCAGCCGACACCGAGGACACTTTCAACACGCGACAGCAGCATTTTCAGTTTGCGTTCAATCTGCTTCGCCCACATCACTGCACCAGCAATAGGAGGAATATCGCGCAGTTTGCTGGTACGAGACGCCTCTGAGTAAGCATAGTGTGCGCGAAATTTGGCTTGAAGATTGCTCACGTCCTCCTTAACGTTTTCAATTAGCTGCATCTGGAATTGCTGCACTGCGCTCCGAATACGAGGGCGGAAGAATAGCGCGTTGTACTTGGAAAACACCCGGAACATTTCATCTGCGTTTGAGGTAGCACTCAGCCGACTGGTCAAACTATTGATGATACGTCCTTCGACACGATCAATGCACAGGTCATACGCCTTGCGCAAGTTCTTCCAGGCAGTCACTCCTTCACCAGACACATCAAGAGGGTCGAGCGAATTCAGTTGAGCGTAAGCCGAGTTGATTTCCGTGAGCGCATCATTTGTTCCATCGCTACCTCGCGCTTCATCTAGCCCGATGGCGTTGGAGCCGCCCAGTACTCTCTGTATCACATCGCGCAGCTTTTCGTGCTGCTCTCGGAACTCGTACAGTTCCAGCAACCGCTCTTCGATCGCCACGTTTTCCATCTGCAGCTCAGAAAGCAGTGGAAGCTTTTCAGTATTGATTGAACCACCTCGTCGCTTAAAAAGCTCCTTCGTCAGGTCATAGAGCGCCGCAACCTGGCGGTGCCAGTTGGTAAACAGCTCCTTGCACGACGAAACTAGTTGCTCAAACTGGTTGAAAGGGATCTCAATAAGGCTGTAAACACGCAGAAGGCTAATAACCTGTTGAGTGAGATCGCTCGACATGACTTCCACCAGATGCAGCAGGCGCGACAAGTTGTACGAGTCGGCCACGCGAATCTTCTTCAAGTGCGTGAATACAAGCGTCACACCCTGGTTGAGCTGGTTAATATCCGTGGCAGACAAAATGGAGTTCATGGGGAACTCCTTCATGAGTGTCATCACACTGGAGACGTGCTGAAGCGCCGGACCGAGGCCATGATCCGAGCCGAACGAAACTGTTGCCAAGTATCTCTTCGCTCGCTGCAACACTGCAAGTGTAATTTCCACCTCCGGCGACTTGAGTTTCTCTTGTACCGCAAGAAGGGCGCGGTTCAAATCGCACCAAAAGTTAATTTCCTGCATAGCTGTTCCAGGCAGTGGTTCGTTCACCAGCCGCGTCACCTTTTGGATCTCCTTGATCCACTTGCCAACACCTCCCTGGATGCTGTTCAAAAATACCGAGTCTTCCAGAGTATCCTCCAGTCCGAGAGCTTCAACATCAATCAGCACACCTTTCTCCCGGACCAGATCCGCTGCCTGTTGAATCACAGGGTGGAATATCAAGTTCACTTCAGGGATCTCGATATTTTGCTGGTACTGGAGCAGTGCAAGCTCCAACTCCTTCATCCTGCGTCGAATAGCTGGTAGGCCCCGTGTACCTTCACTAAGATTGCTCATCTCACTCTGAGGCATGTGCACCTTCGAGTACTCGTTCACAAGGGGTGTAAATGACTGGTGCACGTAGTTGTACACTACAGAAAGCAGATTTCCTCTGTCCTCGTCCTCCTCCTCCGTGTTTTCCCCACTGCTAGTGGTGGCTGTGTCCGAGTCCGTCTTGTCCCCTTCAGCATTGGAGCCGAGGCCGAGCGTCATGACCTGCAGCTGGTGGCTGAGCGTTTGGTCCTTAGCCAACGGCGCGCTGAAGCGTTTGATGAAACACACCACATCGTGGCCGTTCTTCTTGCCGGGCGCATACTCAATGCCCAGGTTCACGCGCACGCGGAAGCCGCTCGAGCCGTCCATGGGGCTGTCATCATCACGCGCCGGGAAGCAATGGACCTGCAGCACCCGTGTGGCCGAGTCTGAGACGAATTGGTCGAGAGTGATGGTCGATTCCGAACTGGAGAGATCTGCCTTAAAGCTGTCCACATTAAGCGCCGATCCTTCGCCGAAAAGTGGCATGCATGTAGACAATAGGTAGCGCTGGAAGTCTGCCACGTGAAGCACGTCAGCTGCCCTGGGGGGCGCCCCCGCGTCCGTGCTGCTTGCCATGTCTGCGGGTATCGTCGAGTTGATACAGCCAAGGGCAGCTTTGTAACCCTCTGCACTTGTCGCTTTCTCGTTGCCCTCGGTGTCTTCCCGACGCCGAGGCTCCGTTTCCCGTCGATCTTTTGAGGGGGAAATTGGGCTCTCAGATGTTGGTATCAGAGACCATCACTCTGATCATCTGATACCGCAACATAAGCCACAAAATTTCTGATGCGGCAACACAAAACAATTCCGGTTAGGTTGCAGTAGCAAAATGTTGCGCTGATGGAAAAGGCGGGAAAATGACCACCAAGTGCAAATGAAGCACGGCGAGTGTGGGGAGCCACAAAAAAATCATATTTAGTTATATACGCGTAGGGTTGCTAGAGCGACGCAATCGCTGAAGGAGGGGGGATTGAGAAGTACCTGCGTCGTGGTCTTGTGGCCGTACGCTCTAAAGCGGCATTCGCTTCTTGTTCTGCTTGTTGATGAGGTTCTTATGAATGTGCGGGATGACGCCACCACCGGCAATCGTGGCCTTGATGAGCGTGTCTAGCTCCTCATCTCCGCGAATGGCCAGTTGCAGGTGGCGTGGCGTGATGCGTTTCACCTTGAGATCTTTTGATGCGTTACCAGCCAGCTCTAGCACTTCAGCAGTCAGGTACTCCATGATGGCGGCGGCATACACAGCCGCCGTGGCACCTACGCGCTGGTTATTCGCCACGCGTTTCTTCAGGAAACGGTGGATGCGACCCACAGGGAACTAGCAACGAAGAACACAGATAATTAGGTTGTGCCACACTGTTGCGAGACGCGTGTCTGTGCGGTTACCTGGAGTCCGGCACGTTGAGACCGCGACTGCGGAGCTCTCTTGGACGTGACACCCTTGCCGCCTTTGCCTCCCTTGCCACCCTTGCCGCCGATACCTGACTACAATACAATACAAAGCCGATGCAACGCATTAGCCGATGAAGAGACACCGACAGCGACACCTTACACTCACCATCGCGGCTCTCAGATAATTTCGAAATGGGCGCTCAGATCTAAAAAGAAAGGAAAAACCTCAGAGGTTTTTTCGTGTGTCGCAATCTTTTCCATACGTGCCGCTTGGTCCTTGGGTACGATCCAGCGAAGGAACTCAGTGTTCATCGTCACTTTCCGTTCGCGCCGCGTCGCCATGGCGCTCCAACCTAGTTCGCGCTCGTGGGTCCCTGTACCGTGCGAGAACCCGTCGGCAGCACCTTGCCATCGCTCGCTGCATGTGTGTGCTGTGCGCAAAGACTCGCTCTACATCTTCGGAGGTGGGTCGGGCACCTGATTCAATCGGATCCTTGGGAATTTCAATTTCTCGTTGGGCTTTGAGCTATTAGGATATACATCTTTGTAGATGCTAACCCGTTGTGCTCTTTGTCTGATACTTTACTAGGCTATGACGGATCCAACCGCATTAACGACTTCTACGAGTTCAACTTCAAGCGCAAGCTCTGGTCGGTTGTGCTGGCCATCGGCTCGGCCCCGAGTCCGCGCGATCGTCACGTGGCGGTGGTCTACAAAGACTCGTTCTACGTGTTCGCGGGCTTCGATGGCAGCTCGCGCGTCAACGATTTCATCGAATACAACTTCTGTATGCTGTGGACTGGAATTTCTGGTTTATCGGGGTTCTGAAAAGATTTTTGACGCTTTTGACTATACTCAGTGTCACAGAGGTGGAACAACGTTGTGGTGAATGCTGGCCTACCTCCGACAGCGAGGCACAGTCATGCTGCGGTGGTATATGGTACGGTGCTCGTCGTAATTTAAAGTTTAGGCATGGTCTAACCAATATTCGTGACGAAATCATCAAATGGCTGCGGTTACAAAACAGATCATTCGATGTACTGTTTTGGAGGGTACGATGGCAGCTATAGGAACGACTTTCATGAATTCAACTTTGGTACGTGTAGCTGCTGGGGTAGGCATAAATTCCTGTACATATTAACGCTCACCTTATGTCTCTGTCATGCTCAGAAACAAGCACGTGGTCATTAGTGGCGTCTACAGGACGCGTGCCCAGACCTAGGTAAGTTTGCTGCGACTTGTGTGATTAGTGATTTCATCTTTGTAATAACGATACAATTGTTGCTCTGTCAGGTACCGGTCGTCCTTGGTGGTGCATAATCGCACGTGCGTGCTATTTGGTGGCCATGACGGATCCCGCCACCTCAACGATGTCCATGTGTATGATTTCGGTACGTTATTCAGTGTGTATACCAAATATTCCTTGTCATTGACTTCCTTGTGCTGCGTGGTTGTGTAAACTCTTAGAAACGCGTGTTTGGTCGTTGCTTCCAACGGAAGGCCCAGCACCTATTGCGCGTGATAGCCACGTTGCTGCCATCCACTCGAATAGCATGTACATATTCGGTGGAAGTACAGGCACTGCAGTGAATGACTTCTACGAGCTCAGTTTTGGTAGGAACACTTGGGTTGCGTTTTGCCTGATCTTAACACGACTAACAATACTTTTGTTTCCCTACTCAGAGACAAATACGTGGCAGTCGATGCAGTTTAACGGTCAGCCGCCTGGACAGCGCTTTTGCCACGTTGGCACAGTATATGATTCCAGCCTGATCATTTTTGGTGGCTACGATGGAAGCAGCCGGCTCAACGACTTCAAGCAATTCCGTTTTGGAGAGGAGGAATTTCAGCTGGAGATTCCTGAGAGTACGCTTATCAGTGATCTGAGGATGTTGGTGAACAACGACATCATGAGTGATGTGACGTTTATTGGTGTGTGGTATTGGAATGTGGTGGTGATAAAATGCTGCTGGCTAACAACGTTTTATTCGATGCAACGAACTTAAACAGTCGAGGGAGTTCCTGTGTACGGACACAAAATCCTGTGTATCCGCTGCAACTACTTCAACGCGATGCTAACTGGAGAGGTAAGCGTGTAGATATTGACTAGGCTACGGTGACGCATACCTAATAGGTTTCGTTGTGTGTTTCGGTAGATGTTGGAGAGTCGTGCTCGAGAGATTCAGATTACGGACGTGCGTCGTCCAATTTTCATCTCGTTGATGGAATATCTTTACACAGACTACTTAGACGTCGCCGTGGATGTTGCAATGGAGCTCTTTGTCACCGCTGATCGGGTATGAAACTGTGTTGAGCTTTTTTCTCGAGCAAATGGATCTTCTTCTAACGTTTTAATTCCGGTGTGAAACAGTATGGTGTTGAACGTTTGAAGCGCATCTGCGAAAGTAAAATGCTCGGATCCTTATGCGTTGAGAATGCAGCTAGCATATTTCATGCAGCAGATCTGCACAATGCAACAGTGCTACGAGACCAATGCGTCACCTTCATGCTGCACAATTTTGATGCGGTGACGAAGACTGATGCCTTTGAAGAAATGGGTCGGACCAACGTTGAACTGGTATTTGAGCTTTTGAAACGCCGTTGACGCGGTGGTCCACGTCCAGTGGATACGCGTGAAGAGTAAGATCCAGCAGCACCCTCTCGTTTTGAAATGACAAATTCTTGTCCAAATTTATAGAATGCCCTTGAAATGATGAATGAAGCTTTCGGCAGCCGAATGAATGAGCTTGTGTTGTGGTTCTAAAGATTGGGTCAACTTGGCCGTCAAGGTCTCACCGACTCAGAGCAGTAACGCGAATAGTTCGGTAGTGGCTCTCAATGACGCTAATACCTTCGCTGGTTGGACTACCTTCGGCTTGGGCAGCTTTGCTTTCCACAATGTCGATGCCCATACCAAGCTCAGCCAGCGTTCGGCGCACTAATGGCTCTTGCTCTTTCCAGATAAGCAACTCCTCTGATGCCTCGACTTCAGAGTTTGACTTAATTACCTCCGCCATGGACTGTAGTCTCTCGACAAGCGGTCGTTCCCACACATCAAGTGCATGGGCTAAGAAGCGGTCGACATGGACGCGCGGGAAGGGGATAGCGCCTGGAGAGCGCTCCATCGTAGGATCAATGCCATGGAAGTCCGACCCACCCATCTGGTACAGATAACGGAAATTATTAGCGTTCGTACAGTACCGTGGTGGTTCTCAAGAGGATTTTGCTGCACACGTACCCTCAGCAGACCAGACTCCTTCGCTAACGAGCCATACATGTCGATTTTGTTTGCGTCATGATACACCTCAATTCCCTAAAAAGTAAAAAATATTAGACGCGATATTCAATTACCCTACATGTAACAGCAGTAGAAAGTAGATGTATACCTGAATGCCCAGCTTAGCCAGTTCAGGAACTAAGTTCATCGGATCCTGTTCAGCATAAACATAGCGTTAGAAATTTTAACTATGCCGACGCAGCTTGAACGAAAAGCAGCAACTCTACCTTACAGCACCACGGATGCGCCAGGATGGAGACGCCACCGGCGCTAGCGATTAGCTTGATGGCTTCTTCTGGCGGGAAATGTTCACCCTGGTGACCAAAGATGGCGTGAGCTTCAACACATACATAATATGGACCATACATGTTCGCAAGTACCTCAACGTATGCAGGGCCATCGTTGTGTAGGTATCGCGCAAATGCCTGGCGAAAGTTGGCAACATGCCCAGCTTCCACGAGGGCTTCAGCCACATGCGGTCGGCCAGGCGCTGCCTCGCCAGCAATCTCCAGCACGCGTTCCCACTTGAGCTTGATTCCCATCGCCTCCTACAAACAGATATCAGACAAAAGCGTCACTGGCACCGAACTCGCCACTGAGAACAAGTATCGTCACGAGTACCAGCTTCTTGAGCATTCCCTTGCCGCGTTTGTGTCTGCCCGTACGAATCTTCAGCAGTTGCTTCTCCAGCTCGGCACTGTTAGACCCTGGGTAGAAGTACCCCAGGATGTGCAGGTTCTCACCACCCTTCACTTCGGCACTTATCTCAACACCGGGAAACACCAGCACGCCGAGTTTTTGAGCCGCAGCAATGGCCTCGCTCACTCCAGCCATCGTGTCGTGGTCCGTGAGGGACATGTACGTGACTCCATTAGCCGCAGCTTTGGCGATCACTTCGCTGGGCTTGAGCTTACCGTCGCTGCACACACTACTCGAGCAGAAAAACATACATCAATTCCGCATCAGATAGTTTAAAATCAACCACGTTAGTTTTTGTACAAATAATACATCACGTATAAGTCGTGCACATTAATTGACGCACCTGTGCAGATGGAAGTCACCGCATGCTGCATCACCTGCATCACGAGAGTCAACGGGCTCATGAGCCGAGGAGTGATGGTCATTGGACGGGAACATGGCGTCACTCAGCGTCTCGTACGCCGCATCGGTTGCCGTTCCGCGAGAAGACAGCGAGCACTTACGATTGAAGTTGGCCTGCAGGTTCACAGGCTTGCGCTTGCTCTTCTTCACCTTCTTCTTCTTGCGGTGGCCGCTCGCCGACGCCGACACCATCACACCCGTAAAATGCGCGTCAGCCAATCTGTTTATATTCATTTATACAGTTTTAAATTCACTGTTAAACCTGATAGCAACTTGTAAAACAGGAATGATGGTTGCAATTCGATATGTACCCTTTTCAATGGTACATACCAAGATTTGCCTTCGGTTTACTGGGTAAGACACCTTGCGAGCCACACCATTTCCAGATCAGCCGGACGCAGGACGGACCTTCATGTTGCGCTCGAGTCTGCGCAACGCGACGCGCTCGCAGCGCCTTCTACGCTATACGGGGGCGGTGCCTCCACACGCTCAAGTTCCGAGCCGCATCGCACCTTTTACTGTCTTTAGCAACGAGTTCTCGAGCCTTCGTGATGTTCGCCAACCGTCAGCTTTGATACTACCTCAGTATTCGCCGCTGCTGCGCGCGCAGACCCGCGGGTTTGCCGCTCTGCCCACGAAGCCGTCGACAACTCCATCGACATCAGCTCCTACGGCTGCTGAAGCTGCTGCCCTCAAGAAGAAGGTTGCGGCTGCCAGACGTCGCCGTAGTAAGATCCGCGTGCAGGAGGAAAAACTCGAGTCTGCACTGGAGAGAGGAGGTGAACGCCGCATGATCCGTGTCGAAGATGTGGAGAAGGAGCTGCCTAAGGTGCCGGAGCGCGCTGTTACGCTGCTTAAACGCACGCCGCAGCTCACGATGCAGGGCATCAAGGCTGTGGCTCACGCGCTGCAGGTTCTAGTCACGGACCCGGCTGCTGTCAAGGAGTGGCTCGTAAAAATGAAGGGGAAGGTTAAACACGAGCTGGATCACTACTGGCTCGGTACCAAGCTGCTATACGCTGACGTGTCGACATCCACGCGTATCTTGCGGCGTCTGCTTAAGGGTAACGCACTCTCCCGTCGTGAACGCAAGCAGTTGCAACGCACGGTGGCAGACCTTCTTCGTCTCGTGCCGTTCGCGTTCTTCGTGATTGTTCCGTTCATGGAACTGCTGCTGCCTGTGGCGCTCAAGGTGTTCCCCAACATGCTGCCGAGCACGTACAAAGACTCGTTCCAGCGAGAAGAAGACATGAAGCGTCAGCTGCAGCTGCGTGTGGCACTGGCTGGCTTCCTGCAAGATACAGTGAAGGAGATTATGCAGGACACTCATGACACGGAGGGGGTTTCGGAAGAACGCAAGGCCACGGCTAGTGAGGTCGTGAACTTTGTGGAGCGTGCACAGCGCGGCGAGCCTTTGACGTCGGAGGAGACGCTACAGGTCGCTAAACTGTTCAACGATGAATTGATGCTGGACAACATTTCGCGACCGCAGCTTGTTGGCATGTGCAGATTCATGGGCGTGCAGCCCTACGGCAATGACAATTTGCTTCGTTTCCAGCTGCGCAATCGCATTCGTCAGCTGAAGAAGGACGACCAGGATATTATTTGGGAAGGTCTTGATTCACTCGACAAGGAGGAACTGCAAATGGCATGTATGGAGCGTGGCATGCGCGCTACTGGGCTGACTAAGGCCGGATACGTTCGTCAAATGCGTCAGTGGCTGGACTTGTCCATTAACAAGAACGTGCCGGCGTCTCTGCTCATCATGTCGCGGGCGCTGAACATTACTGCTGCGGACAACCTGGAGGAGGCGCTTGCTACGTCGATGTCATCTATGGACGAAGAGGTGGTGACTGAGGTGGCTCTAGCAGCCAAGGCGTCCACGGAGGGAGAAACGGCTGAGATGCGTAAGCTGAAACTTGACAGTATTCGTTATCAGAATGAAATGATTGCGGACGAAGAGAAGTTCCGTGATGAGGCTCAGAAGAAGGATATCGAGGCCCAGAAGCAGGCAGAGAGCGAGGCTGCTGCGACCCAGGCCGCTGCAACCGCTGCTGGCGAGTCGCAGGCTGAGGTGGAACAGGTGATAGCTGATGTAATCATGGAGAAGGCCCATGCGCAGGGTACGCCGACTGCCACCACGACTGGTACAGCTACTGAAATGAAGTTTGATGATGAGCCTATGGTGCCCAAGAACGTTGAGAACATCGTCAGCTTGGAAGAATTGAGCGCTCTTGAGTCACTTGCATTCAAGTCGCTGGTTGAGAAGGAGCGCCAGACTGTGAGCCAGCTGAAGCAGAACAAGTACGACATGGACGTTGAGGGCCTCCTGGCCGCTGGTCGTATCGGCGCACAGGCTGCGGAGAACAAGACCGCTGGTCGTATGATGAAGAAGCTTGAATCCATGCTGTCCAACCTTGAGGTGGAGATTGAGGAGGTTGACCGTCACGTCGGTGACCGCCTGAATATCCTTGACCGCGATAGTGATGGTGTGCTATCGGCAGAGGAGTTGCGTGACGCTGTTATGACGATTCTGCGCAAGGCTAACACTCAGGAGGATGTCGAATGGGTCGTTTCGCTTATCGACGAAGACAACGACGGCAAAAGTACGTTTCCTGCTTTCTGGTGTGATTTGGCTTAAATTTGTACTAACATATTGCTGCTTTGATAATTTACAGTCGCTCTGGAGGAGCTGGTGGCGTGGATTGCTAAGTGCCGTGAGAGTCTGGAGGCTACGGGCCGCATTGCCGTTAAGGAACCGGCGGATGCAAGCGCTGAAGCTGCTGTTGCAGCAGAAGCTGAGAAGGCGAAGGTGGAGAAGGCAGAAAAGGCAGAAAAGGCGAAGGTCAAGCGAGCGAACAGCCGCAAGAAAAAGGAGAAGGAACAGTAGATCCTTTCCGGAATTTGGCTTTTGCCATGGAGATAGAAGCACCTCGCTCGCGGTTAGTGCACATGGGGTAGGACGAGTGCGCTGTATTGCTCTGGACATTGCTTAACCAACCTCAATAGATATATTGCCGACACTTTGGTTTTAACAACTTCAACTTGAAGGCAACTAAAATAAAATGCAAATGTCTTCAGCTTTTATC
>LGSM01000505.1:0-22815 GCA_001314345.1 Phytophthora multivora
AATAAATAGTGTCTCCACTATTGTATTTATTATTGCTCAGAAAATTATTTTTTTCGATCCCTGTTCAAGCCAGTAGAATCTCCTGCCGGCATCCTTCTCCTGCCTCACTGGTGCTGCGGCGCGTGCTAGGCATCGCCCTGCGTCTCTCATTGGACTCCAGCTCGGCTCGTATAGAACTTGCGCTGCAGCCGAGGTCCAAGCTTGCTCTTCAACCGCAATCATGGCGTCACTAAGTACTGTGATGACATTATTGAACGATTCGGTTTCACGGATGCTCACGCAAGTAGGATTCCGACGGAGACAAAGATCCATCTCACCGTGAAAGACACGGACCGATCCACGCAAACAGGCACCGGGTCACAGCAAAGTGTTCCCTTACCGCGAGCTCATTGGATCGTTGATGTATCTGGTCGCCTGTACGAGGCCGGATTTGGCTTATGTTGTTGGACAACTGAGCAGATACGTACAAAACCCAACCCAGCAGCACATTGGCGCGGCCAAACGTGTTCTCCGCTATCTTATTGAAACCAAGGAATTATCTACTAATCTGATGTAGCAAGTCAGCAGAGCGGAGAGCTGGTCATTGACGGATTTTGTGATTTGGACTGGGGTAACGACCCAGATACGAGGAAGAGTGTTACTGGTTACGTTCATTGACTAGCAGAAGGTGCTATTTCCTGGGTATCTCGACGTCAGACGATTGTGGTTCAGTCAGCTGCTGAAGCGAAATACTTCGCTGCTGGTGAAGCATGGAGGCCCGAGGTCTCTGAAACGTGATGATTGAAGTTTTCTCTCAGGAGTATACCAAGGTCAGGCTAGGAGTTGGTAACCAAGCAGCATTCGTGATGGCCACGAACCCGACGTACAGCGTCGCATTGAGCTACACTGGTATTATGTCAGTGATGATCAAGTGGCTAAGAAGACAGTTAAGTTATGGAAGGTGAGGACAGACGTGAATCCTTCAGACGTTATGACAAAGCCATTGGCTAGTGACCGGTTTGAGAAGTTAAACGACATGATCGGCATATCCAAGGATCATCTTCCGAAGTAGCTACCTTCGGAGGAGTGCGTGTTGGAGTTGGCTTCAACTGCGTGACTGTATACGGAAGTATACATTGAAGTAAAGTATAGCAAGAGTGATGGTCGAAAGGGCAACCTCCAGTGCGGGTTGCTGGAAGCGCTGCGAAGGCAGGCTTCAGTCTCAGATTTCCCATTTAATTAACAAGTTGTGTGTCTTTGCGTTAGACTCTGACTTGTGTACGTTCTCCAACAAACGGTTTCCACAGAAAAATTCGGGTTCTCAAGGGCGTGAAGGCGGGGTTCCGACGCCTTCGTTCTTGTGCTAAGTAAGGTTTTATGGCTGTGTATATCGCTAAGTTCGCCATGCTTTTAGTGGCTATGGCTGCGCCGTACAGTTGGTCAGGTTGGCCCCCATGCTAAACTTCATGCGGTGTCCTCGAAGTCAACGGCGGCAACGACTACATACTTCCCCACATGAGCAAGAACAAGCAGTAAAAAGAAAATAATCTGCTTTTATCGCTGGCACGCGATGCTGTTTCGCGCGCCCGAGCGCTTGATATACTTCGAGAAGCAAAACGGAGTAGCGTCGTGTGGCTTGACCCCTTGACGAACTCCCTAACTTTTAATATAACGTGCAAAATCGTAATATCTGATTTTTCATAGGGAACAAAAACCTGTCATAATGGCTGGTCCTGGTCATTTTCAGAAAGAGGAAGTATCGGAGATCCTTACTTGGCCACAGTATGGAAGTCGCTGTAGCAGACACTTCACGACGTCAATACGCGGAAGCGCAAGCTGCGTGTCGCCGGGTTGCGTGATGTCTCATTGGATTGACTTAGTTTCAGTATGGGCCTTGGAATCGACCCACTCGTACGGAAAGAATGGTTCAATAGCCGCCCAGGCGGACACCGTGGCCGGTGATTTCGATCACAATAACCATGAAATTTCCCGGCTGAAGAGGGTATTGCAAGCTCAAGAAAATTTGGTTATGTTTCTGCCGAGAATTCCTTGTAGGCTGCCTCGACAGCTGCAACAATGTCTTCCACATCAGCCCTTTATACCGGTACTAAAGATATTGTAGAGACGCAAAAACCCCTAAGTCCAGAACGTTCATGTCGGGCAAGTTCGGTGGTTGGAACACCAATCGAATGTTTCGACCGTTCGCACAGCCTGATTCCAACATGTCCTGGTCGAATGGTGAAATATGAGGCTTCGCATTGTACTATTGGATGCGAATTGACCGTCGTCGCTCTCTCAGAGGTCGCTGTGCTTGTATTGCACGAAATATAAACGTCAGCAAGTATAATTTGAAAGCAATTATATCTATAGAATCCATGTTGCGTAGGCATACATCACTGCGTTTGTGCTTCGTGCTGGGACGATTAGCCGTATAGTCCTCCGTGAACGCCCATATACCTAGCTGGCCATCCCAAGTCCCCTTTCTATACGGATCAAACCAGTAATAAGTGTTGTTAGATGTGTTTATGTTTTCGAGTTATCATACCTGCGACGAACAACGGCTTCGAGGAACACTGTCTTCGGAATATGCTTCTTTCTCAGGTGGGCTCGGGGAATGAGTATCTCGTCTTCAAAGGCAGTACAGCTACGCTTGTTATGGTCGGCGTTGAATCACTTCTCGCTCATGTGTATGAAGCCCAGCATCAGCTCAAATCGCATAGTATGCTCGTCGACGTGGCTTAAACATGCTCCAGCCGCTTCAGCTTGTCTTCTGTCGTTAAAGAAGGTGTTATGCGCGTCAAGAGACGAGATACCGTTTCCTCGCGAATCATTACTTAACGGCTTACCTAGTTACTTTTGCATGCCCTGCTGCTTGCCGTATCAAGTGGCGATTTTCGAACGGGACGGTACGAAGCTTGCTTTGCAATACGACACGATCCATCTCCTTTCCGCCATTTGGCTCCTCCATGATCCTTCTACGCCGTCCAGGACTTTCACAGAGCGATAGGAAGCCCATAAAGCACTTATGGTTGATGTGCCGCGACATCATTTACTTGCCAGCTCTGCCTGCAACCCCCGTGTCAAAAAGCCATCGACACTGCATGTTAGCAGATCGTCCAAAATCTCGCGGTGTTTGTCATCAGTAAGATTCTTCATCGAGTCCTTGGTGCGCATGGAAAGTTATCTAGTTTGGGCTGAACGAAAAATTGTAGAATGAATGGAGTCAGGTAGGCGACTTCCGATATGACAGGTGCACGACAGAGTTCGAAGTTGGCGCCAAATTTTGTATCGCTGAAATCGCGCGCTTTCGTTTTGCCCGATCATATTAACCCTCTAGTCCCGCGTATTATGCTGTATTTTACAGCTGAAATAATAATCTTGATTAAAGTATCGGTAAAGGCATGTCAGTGGCGACTTGATGTCAGAAGCAACGCCCACTATTTGGGTCATTTCCACAGCAGATCGCCAATTACATCGCTTATGCTAGGATGTTATTGGAGGCCTAGCCTAAGGAAATCTGGTTCTTGTTAAGGATCGACAGCTACTCATTGTGGAAACGGAGGCAAGCCGACATGTCTAAGACATCGCCCGCGGCGACGGTAGAAACGGGTACAAACACCTGCGCAGGTCTTACACGTATGCATATAAACTCGCTGTAATTAACCATTACCGCAATTACAAATGGATACGTGCTAGGATGCAGTTCTTCTATCCAGATATCGAGGGCAGCACGCGCAACGCAAAACGCAAGCTCGTCTACAAGTGGGAAAATCGGCGCCAGCTCATCGAGGTGATTGCCGGTTGTGAAACGCGGGCGTCCCAGTGCCGTGTCCGAGAGTCTGGACTGGGCGCCACGTTGTCCTGGGAGGCAGAGCTTTCCACCGTCAAGTGGGTGAATGACTACAGGAGGGACGGTGTACCTGTGTCGCCGACAATGCTGCAGTTGAAGGCCAAGGAGGTAGCTGTCGATAGCGAAGTCTCGTCCGACGCTTTCAGTGGCAGCTGGCACGGGCAGCGTGGTTTTGCTAAGCGTCCATCTAGCGTCCCAGGCGGAGGTAACCTTGGTTGCTAGCCTTTTGTGACGTCTGCTATTAATACTTGTGTTTGGTCGTCACTTCGAGACCACAGAGCAATGTCCAGTATTAGTGTGTGTCACACCAAAATATCAGCAGTGTGTGTCAAAGGCGACTCCGCCTATTTTACCGAATATGGCAGAGTTTGAGCAGTACTGTATGCAGATGGGGGCCGCCTCTGACATGCATTATACGGTATGGTCAGGTACCTGTGCAAAATTTATCTGTTTGTATCCCTCTTCCAGCAAAAGTTTTGCACGCAAGCAATGGTATCAGTCAATGCTGACCTTTCATTGGATAGAATATTTGATACACTCGCAACATAGTCGCTGCAAATAATAGTCCTACTTGTTATCCTTGCTAAACTAATCAGCCTTTATATTTCGCGCCAAAAGCATTGACTTACGACAGCTCTAGCTAGTGAAGCGCGCGTGAAGTCACTCTACACAGAGGGAACTTTTGCCCTTTTGTCAATCAAAGGATTGTTCAACAAACAAATGGGCAAAGGTCCCTCCGGTCCCAGTACGATATACTACCTGGTAGAATCCATCTCGGGTCAATTGCGGTCGAGGTCGGGTGTACTGGTCTGGGGTTTATCAGAAATTCTCAGACGGTAATTTAAAAAATATTACGATCAGACCCCGACCCCGACCAGCACAATACGTCGCAACAAGTTGGGAGATTGCGTGTAACTATACTATTCGTTAACTATACAGTGTATACATGTTAAAGAGCAAATTTCATTGTTAATGGAAGTGAGACTTTAGTATCACTTGATCGCCAAGGTCACCTGCCGAAGGCAGGTGAGACCAAGCGCAGCGCGCAGCGTTGCAAGACTAGGGTCAAACCTCCTAGACCAACGAGAACGAGTTAGCATCTCCGCGCGAAGCGAAGCCTTCGCGTGGTGTGCTAAGTCGTGACATTTACTGGCAAGCTAGGAGCTGGCGGTTTAGGGTTCGGGTGTAGAATTACAAAAGGATCTTCTTATGAAAAAGTTACCAGACGGTCTGTTCGGTACACAGTATACGGGCTCTTTATGTTTTTCGGGTCTAAAAAATGGTCGGCATTGACTGGTAATTTACCAATAAAAAACAGACCCAGGACCTGACCCCGACCGCAATTGCCCCCAAAAACAGGTAACCATGCTGCCTCATACTGGTTTTCTTCATTCAGCCTTCGTTGCATCCTTATTGTTACCCTCTCTTTATCTAATCTCCGTTTTATACTATGCAAGGGTTCTCTCTGTCTATTCGGCAAGCCTTCTTGGCTAGCACTGTGCGACCATTAAATTTACGTAGGAGTTTCTCGCCGTAGTGTGAGATTTTGGAGCTCCAGTGGAGTCTCAATGCAGGCTAAGCTGACACTGCATCACTGCTGACGTAACTCGTTCTTGTATATCGCTGACCGTTTAGTACGTACAACCGGAAACCTGGGCGCGGGGTTGGCACCAAGCGCACAGACAGCAAGTTAACTCTACATGCTGCCCTCAAACGCCACATCCAGCTCGATATAACTGCGGCTTGTGCTCGAGTAGCCACAACAGTCACGAGTACCACCGCAGCTTTTGCTGTATCAGACGAAATAGACGTAAACTCGGGTATGGTTTGGTGTATTGAACGGAACAAATGTTGAATCTTGTGCTGTAGAATGTGTCCAATGGACAAGGCGATATTACCTTTTGCTGTATTATTCATTGCAGAGCATACGTTTGATCAACGGGTAGTAAAAAAAAAAAACAATATATGTCGTAGGAGTCGTCCGGCGTGGCCGCGTTCGTCGGTGTCGTGTATGGTCGGTAGGCGACACTTCTTTAGTGTTAGACAAGGTTGGAAGCAGCAGGTTAACACATAGACTGCTAATGCATTTCTAGAGACCAATACAGAAGATCGAGGCTTATTTATAGATGTAACGGCGTAACACACTTCCCCGCAAATGTTATCAGCATTAGTTCATCTATTTTGTGGATAGGTCCCCAATATAGTTAGCAGTTTGATGAACACCAGAGCTTCAATACTTGCTAGTATCTTTCTAGAGGGGGCAAGATCCCAGACTCTACGAAATCCTCTATCCAACTCATAGTCGCTATAGATAGGCTCACCTGACTAATACGACGCAGAAGTACCCTAGGATTTGAAATTCTACCATACAAAAACTTATATGCGGGGATATATGAAGCTCCCCCCCCCCCCCATTTGAACCCCCGTCATTCGTGGTAACTGGTCAATTTATCATGAATCATGATGCAAGGTACATTCTTCGGTGTTATCTTAGTAGTCAGCCTTCATATCGCAGGTACCTTTGGTATCAGTATATATTGTGCCTTTTTGCCAAAATGCCCCGATTTAAAGTCCTACATAGGGTTGAGCTCCGATGTAGGAGCTCCTAAAAAGTACCTCTGACGGCAGTAAAACGTTATAGACAACATAAAAATGACATACGCTGTTGGCCTGGTGCTCCTAGACAGGAGTCCTGACAGCTCACAGCATAGGAAATGATAGTGGCCATCCGGACCTTATGTTTTAAAAAGCTACTCCTTAGGATCAATCGGAGCTCCTACGGAGGACTTCGCCTGCAATGTAATTCGTTACCATCGTGGCGGCAAATCCTAGGTATAACCCTACCCTCTCTTGCATAGCACCTACCTTTTGAGGTCAGATTGGCCAAAGTTTTGGAATGGTGCGATACTCTGTATGAAATGATCTGTACAAACGAGTTTTCTTCTTGCCGTTTCTTAAAACTTAATTGTTTATTACTGCTGTATACATGTAATAATACAGCAGAAGGATTATTACAGGAATTAATTTGCAGCAAACAACTGTTTTCTTTAGAATCTGAAATTCCAGATCCTAGATTTCTGTTGTTTTTTTTTTTCTTCTTCTTTTTGCCAGGAGTCTCTCATCAAGGCAGCCTTTACTGTTAGTACAAAAGATGCAGAGCATTCAGGTGACGTCGGCTTCCTTTTTCCACCTCGAGTGCAGTCACGAGCAGCTCTTCCACGCCGAGTACAAACGGTAGGGCCTCTACCACCGCTTTTTCGCTCTTTGGTATCCTGCTGACTGTCCCGCCATTCTTTTACAGGAGCAACCGTACCAAAGGCCTCAAGATCCTGCGCTGCTTCCCGCACTGCTGTCCCGAACACATCGACCGCAGCTACTGTGGTACATCCCTCAGCGTCCGTGTGAACCTCGCACGTCCAAGTGAAGAAGATGGTCCACCTGCAGACGTCTCGGCTGTACGTCTGTTCGCCTGCTTTGAGTCCGTGAGCGACATGAGTCTCCGACCGGGGGAGTGCGTCGAGGTGGACAAGATTGATGCTGCCACTCAGAGTGAGGCCAATCCGGACGGCCTGTGGGTGGGAGGTATTCTGGACAAACCGCCCAGACTCGTGGCTGCCATTAGCACAGATTCGTCCGACGAGGACAAGTCGCTCGTGTTCCATCTCAATAGCAGGTCGTACGCGAAATGGTACTACGACTGGGAGAGCGGGGCTAACAAGGCCCAGAGATTGATGAAGCATGTGCTTCGGGCTTATGTTGTGGAGCTCTGTGGTGTGGATAAGGACGACAACTTTATCAGTTTCGACAGCAAAGACACAGTCAAGCAACTTTATCGAGTTCTGCACGTTGAGTCTTCGCCAGAGTTTACAGTCATTTCCTATCGTCGAGCTCCAATGGATCAATACCAGGGTATGTGTATGGGAAGTGGCGTCTCGCTGTACGAAGAGACACCGCGCCACGGAGAATCACCGGTAGATAGCTACGATGATGGCTCGTACTCGCAGTCACGTACGGACTGGAGGTCTCTGATGGAGGCCAGACCCGCCCCTTTGTACAGCAAGGCGTACCAAGCAAAACGCCAACATTCTTCACCTCCACCTCCACGGCGAATGGAAGCGGAGCGGATTCCAGACCTGCTGGAGGACAAGTTGCGATGGGAATACAAGAATATGTCAGTCGTATCGGTGTCCAGGAACTTAGCACTGGTGTATTCGTTCGTTCGATGGGCGCCCCTGAGTGTCTATGCTTCGTTTGTAGATGAACTCGTACACGGCGTCAATGACAGTTTACTGGAATCACTTGAGGGCTCTTCACTAGAGACCAGCAGACTCAACTGCTTTTCGAAGCTGCTGCTTAACCAAGCAAGAGCAGGGGCAGGGACTGGGTCATTTGTCCGTGGTAAGCAAGCTGGTAGCAGAGCTCCAGCAGTGTTGCCACGCGGGCTGGAGACTCTTCTCCGTGTACTGGCAGAGTCAACGTTGTGGTTGTTTTCGGTGGAGACTCGACAATGGATGCATGGGTTCTTCCTCAAGTATGCCTCCACAGTAGAGGACAAGTATGCATTGCGCCAGTGCTTCGTGCTGTTTATCCAGCAGCTACAGACACGTCTGGAAGCGCAAGTTTTCGCCCAGACCCCACTCGGTAATCTAGCGAATGCAGCTGAGGAGGTCATTGCTACGGTGTACTCGTACGAGTACTTCCACGCTCGGCGACCGCAGGTGCGGAAAACTCTGAGTGGCCAAAGTTTTGCGGGCTGGAACGCTTTTGTTGCCCAGATGCGCGAGACATACATCAGCAAGAGATCGAGTTCAGATGCGCCGCTCAAACTGGCGAAGAGGCAGTCTGCTCTGAATTTCGTTAGTGCGCACCGTCCGCAGAACCCTGTAGAGTGTGAGTGGAATGCAGAGTGGCTGCTGGATGTGGATGAAGCTGTGTGGGAGCCCAATGAGAATGCTGATCTTCTCGATTCTCACGGATTCCGTAGCATTGATGATGACGACGGATCGGTTTCACTCTATTCGTTGTTGGAGCTCATCTCGCAATTGGCACGTATCGAAGTTGGCATCAATATGCTAGAGCGTATCCTGTATATTCGATCCACTCAGAGTGTTGCAGGACCTCTAGACTGTATGCGTTTAGTACTGGATGGCAAAGATCGTGTTTTCTCTCAGTTTCCGAACGGCTTCGCAACTGGACTCGACGCAGGAACGTGTGGAGATTACATCGGTGAAATGAAAGTGGAAGAGCCAGGCCGCCTTGTGGTCTACTTGGAACTGTTTCAATGGTGTGTACGCGGGGACGGTCCGTCTTACCACGTGCGTATGAATATTGAGTGCTGGCATGACGGTCAGCTTTGCATTAGCGGCGACATACTATCGAGCAGCGCCTGTTTTACACCGGAAGAAGCGCTTTATGTGGGCGAAATGACGCTGCGAGATAAACGAGAAGCGATGAATAGCTGCTTCGCACAGCTTCAACGACCTGTTTCTGCTGGGCCGTGGAAAGAGTTTGGCCGGTTCCGTTTGAACTACATCAATGTGTAAACAGCATCAGATATGGTAATGTTTCAAAATGGTCATACTTACAATGCACTACACGTCTACAGGCGCCACTACTTGCACCTTATTGGCATCCGCTTGCTTGGGGGGGAGTATTTTGCTTCTCTTGAGCCCGAAATTGGGTCTGCAGCTGCTCTTGTTGCTTTAGTCGAAGCTGAAGTTTGCATTGTGCAGCCTCGAGGTCGAGCAGTTTGTCACGCGCCCCCAGCAGCGTCTGCAACGTATAGTGTGACATTCGCTTCTGTAGTTGATGACTCAAAGTGGGGCTCGAAGGCAGCGACCGAGGTGACACCATTCCAGGCTTCATTAACTCCCAGTGCGACGGTCGCGGATCAAACCGAACCACCACTGAAAACGCATTCGTGGATACTTCGTGATGCATCAGCAACCGCATGTACTTGAGAATGCGAGCTGGAACTACAGAGCTTCCTTCAGCATAGGAAAGCACATACACCCCACTAGACTGTCCGTCGTTTAGAGCCAACGGGGCGGACGAACTACTGGATGATGAAGATCGCGGAGGAGACTCAAGCTCGGGATACCGGTGAACCAACTCACAGGCATGGTCAGCAACAGTAGTTCCATCTAAAGATGCTTCAGCTCCACCGGAGCTAACACTGGGAGGGGCGTAAGGCGTAGTAATAGGTGTTTGAGACCCACCGCCCCAGACGCCTATCCGCTGCAATGTCTTACGCAGAATGAGATCTGCATCGCCCACTTTGTCGAGACTGCGCCACACGAGCGTTGCTGCTGGAGGTGGCAGCACTTGTGGAATTGTCTCCAGTACACGATCTCGAACTTTAGACGCTGCGTCCACTGAATATGACAGCACAGTGTTACTACTGCTGCGCTGGGGGCATCCGTCGGATCGATGTAAACCCACAGCCCGACAGACCCGACAAAGGTGTTCATTCGTAGCATGTGCTGCCTTTCTGCGGCAAAATGAGCAAAACGCAGTGGTCTTACTGGGTGAAATAGCTGGCGACGTATCATCCCCGTGGTGCGCACACGTGCTTCGGTTCGGACTGGAGGACGACCCCTTCGTTCGACGAGGACACTTCTTGCTCCCGTGGTCTCCAACTACACCGCATAATCTACACCGATGCTCGTCGGATGCGTGTGGTCGCCACGCATTGCAGTGTGAGCAGTACTTACGCCCCTTCCGCAAATCTGCCGGCGATCCAATCCACGGTACAAGAGAAGCTGACGAAGCTGCCGGACATCTTTGGCTACGGTGAGCGCCGTGAGCTCCGCATGTCCGACAGCGATGTCGCTCCGTAACGTGCATCCCCCAAGTGTTACACAACGTGCAAAACTTTTGGTCGTTGACATTTGCCACTGTCCTAACAGCAGAATCCGCCGTGTCAGAGCTATTAGCTGCTCCTTGATTCGGGCAGCTCCGACTGCGATGGTGTCCAGCTACTCCACATAGTCGACATCTATGTTGTGCGGCTGTGTGGTCTCCATAAGCCGAGCAAAAGCTGCAAAACTCGACATCTCGCTCGAGTTCATTATCCCGCACCATCCTGGCATTCAACGGAGCTCTCTGTCTCACTTTGGTCAAAACCCTTTTGACCATTCCGCCAGTCGTAGAGTCCAGCACATCCACGAGCTCCAGCACTCGGAACGGACTCAAGTGTCCAGGATCAAACAGCGTTGACGTTGAAGTCGCCGTCGGCTGCAGCGGCACCAGCTGGTGCGCTATTTCATTCCTGCGTCGCTCCTCCTGGTCCACCGACGCCACAATTTCGTCTGTAATTGCGTCATTCGCCGCATTTGCGATCTGCTCCTCTGTGGCTCTGCTCAGCAACAGCTCGTGCACTTTCACGACGCCCAGCAGCTTGTCTACCAGTGCGGACCGGGCGTCCCCGACGTTGTGACTCTGCAGCGTCAGCAGCTCCACGAGCTGACGAATGCGACCGCTGCTGGGCTCCCGCTTGGCGCTCTGGTCCGACGTAACCTCCTCTACGTCAGCCGTGTCGTCATGTTCGTGGAACAGGTCGCAACTGTCGATATCGTCCTCCTGACTCTCGTAAAACTCGTCTGAACTGTCGTCTGAGGCCTCTGACGAGTCTGTGGGGGGTGGAAATAATTCAGGCACGGGTTCGGGCTGCTCTGCCAGCACTAAAAGCCCTTTAGAGTCCAGATCCGCCTCGCGTACACGCGCGCGCGGCCCCGAGAACGTGTCGAAGCTGATCATGCGCGCTCTCGCTGCCTTGGAACCGACTCGACAATGTTAATTTCACCCAATCATATGCGACCTTTTCTTAAACTGACATGACTGAAATTGGGATTAACATGTCCATGAGAGGTGGACCATCAAGGACACAAAGGACACGTGATCGTTTGAATTCGATTATTACTACAAACACGAAGGTGGAAGGTGGGGGTTGAACGGAGAGTGTATGCTCTAGTCCTTATGAGCCGGACGTCGGGCTGCAAAGTTCCTCCGGGGAGTTCGCCGGGAGCCTCCGCGTCAAGAGAGGCCCTTGCTAGTTCGCATGTGTTTCCTGGGTAAATACTACAATCGAAAATTGATAATTGCGACGTCACCGCTGGACACGCATGCGGCGATCTGGTCGCCCTGCTTGTTCCAGTTGACCTCGTAGATATCGCCATTTGCTTGATACGTCTTCGCCAAGGACCCATCCTGCGGAATAACATCGAGGCGGGTTAGTCTCGACAATGTGGCAAGCAGACGGCGCAAACCTGACGCACCTTTAGTGACCAGACGTTGACCATTCCCCCTACTGTTCCACTAGCCAAGTACTCCCCATCCGGGCTAAACGCAACACCATATACCGGATACCTGCAGCAACAACAAAACAGCAATAAGGCGTTAGCACAGGTCGAGACTCCACCGTTCACACACTGCAAGTCACGCACTGGTGATCAAATGTTCTCCTACAGGAGCCTGACTCGGCATCCCAAAGTTTCACGGTGCCGTCGAAGGACGCACTGGCTAATGTCAGCGGCTGATCCGGGAGCAATGTGCCTGGGCCAGTGCAGCTCCAGCGGAACGTGTACACCTCCTTCTTGTGCTCTTTAAGAGTGAATACCAGAGCCTCTGAGCTTGCTGCGTCAGGATCCGCGTTCGTATTGCTGTCGCTATTCTCAACCTCCATGGCACTACGGTCCTTCTTGTCAACAACCTTCGAAGGGTCCCAGATTTTCACCGTGTAGTCGTCTGAGCATGATGCCAAGTACCGGCCAGACGGATCCCACTTGACCGAGTTAATCGCATCCTTGTGTCCTCGCAGCACGACATCAGCCTTCGTTTCTCCCACGCGAGCAACGCAGATGCTCATGTCCGACGAACACGTAGCAAAAGTAGAGTCATCCTTCCACGACGCGTCTAAAATCGGGTCATCATGCAGCTTCAGTTGTTGCGTTTTCGTTTCGGTCGTAGCATCCCAAACAACCACAGTCTTGTCGAAGCTAGCACTGAGCAGGAACAAGCTGGTTTTACTCCACCGTGTAGCAAACACTGGTCCATTGTGGTACTGGAAAATATGCTTCATCTCGCCTTCCGCGTCCCAGATCCGTGTCTTGCCGTTATAAGTTCCAGACGCCAGCAACGATCCATCATGCTGCAATAAAAACAACATATTCACAAAACGCCGTCAGATCAAAGCGTCCATTGATCTGTCCATCCCAAAAAGAGCACGTACGTTCCACTCGAGGGTCGTGACATCCTTGTGCGGTCCTGTCCCGTGGTTCAATACTTTAGGGACTACCGCCTTGCTATCTTCCACTTTGCTCGGCAGAGACCAGACCCGAGCGGTAGAATCACTGGATCCGGAGACCAGAATATTCTTCACGGGGTTCCACGAGCACGCGTACACTTCCTTCTCGTGTCCACTCAGTAGTACGAGCGCCTCCTTGTCAAGTTTATCCACCCCGTTCATTTCTGTCAACAGAGCAATTAAAATAAAATAATTGTATCAATATCACCCCTTTGAACGACATCAAGAACAGTAGGTTCCAATCCCTACCTTTCGTACCGTCCACAGCATCCGGGGATCCGTCTCCCTTCCGCTTTCGCTTGTTGGAAGCCTTGAATGATCTGGCACTACTGGAGGCGGACTGCGCCACGCGGCAGATGTGCGGACTCAGCAGCGAGAAGTCGCCGTCACACTCGCGCTCCGTCCCGTCCTGGCAGCCAGCAAAACCAGTTCACACAGTCAGCACCTCTCCCTCCATTCTTGCAGGGGGCAATTACAGCCGGACACACCTCATTGATGTGCGCCTCGATACCGACATACTGCAGACCCTTCTGCATAAAAGACACGAGCGCTCCGGGCGGCAGCTCCGTGTTAATGACGCTGGACTTAGCCAACTGACTCTCGTACGCGAAGGTGAAGGCCGAGTGCAGGAAACCCGACTCCTGCAGGTACCGGTAAACGAGGAAATTCACCTCGTCCGAAGTGATCGCCATCGTGAAGATTCCAAAACAGTGACGTCTCTAGCGTCACAAGCACGCGGGGGATAACAGACTTGAGGGGGTTCTCAACGAGCAGAGGCGTGTGCGGACGCAGTAGCCCCCGCTGGAGCAGGCAAAAGCGACGAGAAGCTGGGGCTGCGCAGGGCTGGACGTCTCGCGCCTTGGCTTCCGCAATAGTCAGTCTAATAACCACCCGGCTGCTCCCCCTTATTTCATGCTCTTTGATTGGGTATAAATAAATGTTTCTACCAATCATTTACGTTGCTTTTATTGCGGGCAGAAGATTCATTACCGTAATTTACGAGGCAAGGGCCAACAAGCTGAGAGTGTATGTACAGAGTGTATGTATTGCTGTTACTACAGCTTCTTGAGCAAAGCTTGGGCCTTCTCGTGTGATATTCGTCCTCCTCGAGGCCTATGGGCAGTGCCAAAGCCTTGCGGACCCACGCTCTGGCCGCAGGATAGTCTTTCTTCTTGTGGTAGACCTGTGCAATAGTCAATAGCCGCTCCTTCCAAGCCTCGGTGCCTACCTCATCAGCCTTTAGGAGGAACTTCAACGACTCGTACGAGGATTCGGGTGGTTTGTCGAAGAGAAGTGCAGCGGCCTTACGCTCCAGCCACGTCAGGTCGGCAATGGCGATGCACCAGCGACCGAGCAGATAATATGTCATGGAGTTCGACGAATCGAGCTCAATTGCTGCCTTCCAGTGCTTCTTGATCACGTACGAGTTGGAGATCGCCACTTTGATGCCTTCGTAGTCCCCGATAGAGGACAAGATGATGGCGTACCTGTTCCCAAACCGTCGGTGTTAGCGCTGAACGAAAGAAACGTGGGTTTATAGTCTTACCAGTTGTGTACTTCAGCGCTGTTCTGCGTCAGATCCAGAGTTTCCGGATGATGTCGCGCGCGTAGTAAATGAGGTTCTTCTTCTCGTTGGCGCTGGTCGTTTTGAGGTTGGAGACGTCATAGGCAGCGCGAGTCAAACGCCAGATCACTCCGACGTCTTCTGGGTGGGTTGCGTGCATCTTCTTGATCATATTGAGCAGCTCACGACGGTCGAAGGTGATGTCATTGTTTAGTTCACCCGCTTTCAGAGCATCAGCAGACTCCGTCGGCGTGGTGGAAGCGGCCATTGAAAGCATCAGAGTGTTTAGAGAAAGAAGAGAAATGCACCAGGTTGAACGGCACTGATAGAGCTGGGTACAAATGTCTTGATGCATGTAGTGGACATACACACCCTACGTCGCATCATCACTTTCTTAAGGGCCAGCAACTTGTTGAACAAGTATTGATCAACTACAGCAATAGGGCTGGTAGAGATCACCACCAGTGCCTACAGCTTCGTCAGCAACGCCTGCGCCTCTTCATGGGCGATCTCGTCCTCCTCAGCTCCAATGGAGATCGCCAGCGCCTTGTTCACCCACTCCTTGGCCGTCTCGTATTCTTTCTTCTTCTGGTAGACTTGGGCGATGAGCAGCGAGCGCTTCTTCCAAGAGTCCGGGGCGAGCTCCTCCGACTTCAGCAGGAAACTCAACGCCTCGTCATACGAGGACTCCGGCGGTGTGCCGAATAGCACAGCTGCTGCTTTGCGTTCCAGCCACGACAGATCGGCAATGGCAATACACCAGCGACCCAGCAAGTAGTAGGTCGTCGGGTTTGACGGGTTGAGCTCCACTGCTTTCTCCCAGTGGCTCTTGATCACGTACGAGTTGGCAATTGACACTTTAGAACCTTCGTAGTCGCCAATAGACGACAAGATGATGCCATACCAATTGTGCACGGCAGCCACATCCTTGGTAAGATCTAAGCCCTTCTGGATAACGTCGCGTGCGTAGTACGTGAGCTCCTTCTTCTCGTCCGCACTGGTCGCTTTGAGGTTGGAGACATCATAGGCAGCACGCGTCAAGCGCCAGATCACGCCCACGTCTTCTGGGTGAGCTGCGTGCATCTCCTTTAACTTGTTAAGCAGCTCACGTCGGTCGAAGCCGTTGTCATCGTACAGTTCTTCCGCTTTTACAGCGTCAGCAGACTCCATTGGTAGCTTTGGCAAGCAGAAAGCAGAGGTTATGGCGAGAGCAGAGAGCGACAGAAGCGCTAGGGACCTAGGTGCGGCCTGTAGACGGGCAGGATGGGCGACACAGCTCCCACTGCGGAGGAGAGAGACGAGCTGCTGGCGAGGAATCGCGCGAACCGACCGATGCAGACGCACGGTACCTGGGACACCAGCACAAAGAGCATTAGGAGGGGGCAGGGGAGGGAGCACGGTGGAAGAGCACGTACGTCCCAGCATGAAGAGGTTCCAAAATGGCAAAAAAAAAAAAAAAAAACGATCTTCTCGTCTTCAAATTGAAAGGATTCTGACGTGACAAGGCTGGTTGTAACGGTTAAAACTTTTCGGAATCAATGCATACATGAAGTCAAACTAGGTAAGCTAACTACAGTAGCTACGAGAGGGTGTCAATAGATCACGCTCCCCATTGTCTTTTTCTCCTGCAGTGTACTACCAACCAGCTAGCCTAGCGCCGGTTGTTCTCCCTAGTTCTTGTTCTTACCATAGCGGTCCGCGTAGTACTCCTCCTCGGACTTCATCTTGCTCACGAACTTCTTCTCGAAACGCTCGCGGTTGTCGTTGATACGTGCCACAATGTCGTTCACGTCCAGCTTGTTGGGGCTCTGGATCAACTGGAAGATGCCGGCCTTGCGCGCGTGCTCGTAGTGCTCCTCGAGCGAGAACTCAGGCAGGTGGTGCTGGTCGCGGTGAGTTCCGTGCACAACCACGGAAATGTTCAGCGACGCGATCATCTCGGGTGTCACCTGCCACGGGGCGTCGATCAACACGTCGTCCACGTACTTGCAGCCAAGCACACTGAGAACACGCTCGTGCAGGTTCATAATCGGGTAGTTCAGTCCACGGTGGGCGTTCACCACGCTGTCGTTGTGCACACCCACGATCAAGTACGAGCCCTGTTGCTTGGCAAGTCGCAGAATCTCGACGTGGCCGGCGTGGAACATGTCGAACGCGCCATCAATGTACACGATTTTGTCCGTCTTCAGTGGCTCGTGGTTACCCACAGAGAACAAGCGCAGCATACGGTTTGTCGTGAGGAACTTGGACGGTCGCTCCTTGGCCTTCTTGTCTCGCAGCATCTGCGACGACAATTGTCCGTTGGCAGCAAAGTGGTCGTGCGTGTGGTGGGTCTTGTGCATGACCAGCATGCGGCCCAGAATGTCGCTCGTAGACACGCCTTCCGTCCGCGGGATGGTTCTGTACTTGCCGAGCTTCTGTGCCGATTCGTACACGTCCTTGCCATCGACAATGCACGGGTCGTCTCCGTGGACCACATAGTCGATACGGTGTTTCTTGATCATACGCTGCAAGTACTCTTCATTCATGATGTACGGGCAATGGGGCTCCACTACATCCACGAACTTGCATCCTTCCACCGAAGCGATACGCTCTTCATTGTTGAGCACTGGGGGTGCTCCCTTGCAGGCCGTAATCGATTCATCGTCGTTAACACCCACCACGAGGTACGTGCCGAGCGAACGGGCTTGGCGGAAGGCGTTCATGTGGCCGTAGTGCATCATGTCGAAGGCTCCGTCCATCCAGATGCGGATCTGCTCCTTGGGGGGCTCCTCACGCTCTTCTAGCTCCATCTGAGCCATGCGGTCCTGCAGCTCCTGCACCTTCTGGTAGGCCCTGTCTAGATCTTTCTGCAGTACTTGTCTCCGTCTGCGGTGGCGCTTGCCGAACAGCACAAAGTACGCCAACAGCGTGAAAATGCCAGTGAGCAGCGCAATGGCCAGGCGCTCGGCATCCGGATACGGTTCCGGGAAGCCCATTCTCGCGAACAGCTTGTGCGCGTGCACCATGATCTCGTCCGCTGCAGGAGAGTGCAGCAACTCGTGCACGTAAAGCACCGCGCGGCTTGCTAGCGCCTCCGACATCGTTGCACTAGGATCAGAAGGAGAAAATGCGCTGAGGGGGGAGGGCAACTAATGGCGTGTTGCGCACGAACAGCTCCCAGATCTGCCTCTTGAATGCAGACAACTTGGTTAAAGTATTGAAAGTGTCCACAATGTGGTGCACACCAACATGGCTACATACGTGTACCCCAACGTAGGTACGCAAAAGGAGAACTTGGATCGCACAACGCACCAATCATATCATCGTATTATGTTCCACATACAATTATCAACATGCGGAGGAAGTTTGCGGGGAAGCTCCGACAAAACTATTTCGATCAACGGAGCTGGTCACAAACTGGTGGAAGCCAGCGCTTTAGACGTTTTGAGACCGCGCAATGCCATCGCCGCTTACTTCCAAAATCCAAGCGCAAGTCTCCTTAACTGGTTAAAGCGACTGCGTCTTTCTTCGCCATGGGTCTCTCTCAGGAACGTAAGCTCGAGTACTTCGAGAAGCTCGAGGCTCTGCTCGAGAACTACACCAAGATCTTCCTGGTCGGTGTGGACAATGTCGGTTCGGCTCAGATGCAGCAGATCCGTCTGGTCCTCCGCGGCCGCGGTGAGGTGCTCATGGGCAAGAACACGCTCATGCGCAAGGTGTTCCACAACTTCGTGAAGAAGAACCCGGGCCACCCGCTTGAGCTGTTCATCCCGCTGCTTAAGGGCAACGTCGGTTTCGTGTTCACGAACGACGACCTGTCCGAGATCCGTGAGGTCCTCGAGTCCAACCGTGTGCCCGCCCCTGCCCGTGTCGGCTCCATCGCCCCTGTGGACGTCATCGTGCCCCCTGGACCCACGGGCGCTGACCCCGGTCAGACCTCGTTCTTCCAGGCCCTGCAGATCGCTACCAAGATTCAGAAGGGTCAGATTGAGATCGTGTCGGAGGTGCTTCTGACCCGCAAGGGCGAGAAGGTCGGTAACTCCGAGGCTGCCCTGCTGCAGAAGCTGGACATCAAGCCGTTCTCGTACGGTCTGGTGATCGAGCAGGTGTACGACAACGGTTCGATCTTCGACCCTGCCGTGCTTGACCTGACGGAGGCCGACCTCTGCGCCAAGTTCGTGGCTGGCCTGCGCAACGTGGCCGCCGTGTCGCTCGAGCTGGGCCTGCCTACGCTCGCCTCGATCCCCCACTCGATCGCCAACGCCTTCAAGGACCTGGTGGCTGTTGCTGTGGAGTGCGAGGAGTTCTCGTTCGAGAAGGCCGAGCCCTTCAAGGCCTTCCTGGCTGACCCGTCGGCTTTCGCCGTCGCTGCCCCTGCTGGTGGCGCCGCTGCTGCCACTGAGGCCAAGAAGGAGGAGGCCGTTGAGGAGGAAGAGGAGGTCGATATGGGCGGCGGCATGGACATGTTCGGCGGAGGCGACGAGGACTACTAAGCGTAGTTTCTTGCCTTCGTGGACAGGTCTGGCGCCATGTTGACACCTAGTGCCGTTATGGCGTCAAGCTACCCTCACTCACCTTCAAGCTTAGCGTTGCTAATTGATACCCAATTCAGGCTTTGTGCTTTGGAAACTCAGACCTTTTGTCTTATCATTTCGTTCTCGTATTCATATTTATTGCCAGTAAATTACTAGTAGTGGCGTAGGTCAAGTTCGAACAGGAGGCTAAGGGCTCATACAAGCGCATGTACGGACACGAGCATTTGAACATGTCGACCGGGTGAACATCAGTTGAAAAAAATCACGACTCCAAAAATTTCCCTGCAAGGGAATTAAACACCCGATCGTTCTAACACTGTCCTCATGGCCGTCTTCGCATAGCTATATCTATCTCGTCAACAGCTTATGAACCAAACTTGCTCATGAAGATGCTGATATCATCCACTGATTTGTTTTGTCGAAGAAGCTCCAACAACAGTTCGTGTTGGCGTTTGGCTCGCTGCTCCTCCAGTTCAAGTCGGCGATACTCAGCTTCTGCTTCCCGTTGGAACTTCTCCGCTTTTTGTTCTTCATCCCATTGCCGCTTCTCTTCTTCGCGTTTGGCACGCAGTTCATCCAGTTCTCGTTGGCGAAAATCAAACTCGGCTTCCCACAGTGCTCTCTCGACGTCTAGCTTCTCATCCCATTGACGCTTCTCTTCCTCTAGCTTCTGCACCAGATACCGGTAGTCGTCTTTGGCAGATGCATTCTGTGCAGCTGAAAGAGGGTGGTGTTCGTGTGTAGTTTGAGTCAAACTTTGACGTTGCTTCTTGTGCTTGGTATCTGCATTCTTCTGGCGCTTATTGTTTTGGAGCGGACTGTTTGAACTCGACGGCGTACGCTTTGCCCCGCTCCACTCCTGCCGTGAGGGCGAACGCAGCTCTTGAGCTGATGTCATCGTCTCTTGTCGAGCCGAGGCGCTTTGTTCTTCAGACGACTCCTGAGTAAGTAGCACGTTTATTGTCAATCTGTCAGGAGCAGAAGACAACGGCAGCGCCAACTGTGTAACCTCACCATTTCCTCCAAGCTCAGCACTCGTAGCTCCGACGTCACTGCAATCATCCTCCGAGTCCGAGTCACCACTGTTACCAGACTTTCCACCCCTATCAATCTCCTGGTTAAGCGAGGACGGCGGAGCACCGAGCTCAATAGGTGTGGATGCCTTGGCGCCAAAGAGAACCTTCATCCGAGAGAATTGAGGGCACATGGCCTCAAGCTTTTCTTGAACAGACAAAATTCCTTTCCGCGTGTCACTCCCACCCCCTTCTTACTTGCTTTGAGTGTCTTGTAGTACCGCTGCATGTAGGTTCTCCAGCGCTGCTGCATGTTGCGCCCACTCAGAACCTGAAGAGATGGATTGCTCGTGTGTTTCAGTAGATGCTTCGCCAAAGCTTTGAACACATCTTTCTTTTTGACTTTCGGTTTCTCATCGCTCCTTGCTTTGTCACTCTTGCCACTGATAGGCTCGACGTTTGCAGGCACCTCCACCCAGGTCACGATGATGCGGTAGTCGTCTCTGGAGAGGTGAACCACAGAAGGAGCTGCTGGCCCGCTGTTATCGCTCATAACGGAAAAAAAAAAATCAATGTACTGTACATGTAGTGCTCGGAATCAGGGTCCACTGGGTTTGGAATAATTGGATTGTTTTGGGTACCCACCAAAATATATATCAGGGTTTATTGGATTAATTTGTTAGCAGTCATAATGCATTATTTGCTGCACTTCTGAGATGGCTCACCAGTCGACGCTGCGGCCGCAATTTTGCACACGCGGCTTCCGTGGTCCGGCAAAACGACTGTGTTGTAAGCAAACATAGGCCAACCAATATACAAAGTAACGTTTAAGTATCAGGATGAGGCGAACCGGTCGGGAGATTCAAGTGACTTGTTGGTCAGCATCTAACGGATTTTACGGAATAGTACCCGGTCTTGTATTCCGCATATGACCCTTAGCATTGCTCAGATTTGCAGAGGGAACTTGTAAACGGGTGAGGGATTGTATTTATTCTTTAAAATGAAGGATTGTGATACACTACGTTGTAAAAGACATGCAGAAGTTTTATCACTAGTGTCGTTGTGTCTTTTCGTCCAGGCCTCTCACAACTTTGCTGGGAATCCGTTTTGCTTACTCGCCTACAATATCAACGTCGTTCAGTGCGTTGTACAGCTCTTCCTTCTTCGATATCTGAGATTGCGGTTGAGCTGCACGTGAAGGCGCACCTTGTCCTCCAGAGTCGGTCCATTCAATCACTTCTTTCTTCCAGAGTTGCGCCTGCTGGACACCGTTGCAATCGAGGAGTGAACTTGGGCATCACTGAGAAAGCCAATGGTGGTTCATTTGGTCGTTAGATAAAAAGTTAGGGTAAGGAAGAAGACGAGATATCTTTGATGCTAACAATAGAATCCCGGACTTCTATTTGGCACCGAACTTTTATTTTTTTATGCTGAGCGCGAGATGTGAGAGGACTTCTATCGATCAGCTCTTTAAAATCGATCCGTGTCTGTCCGTCTGTCTGTCCGTGGTCCGCGCACTCTGCCACAAAATTTTCATTGGGCAAAATTATATTAAGTACGATATTAGACGCCAACGGTAGTGTAGCGAGCGCACGACTGCACAGGCATTGCCCAACCAAAACCTGCCCTATCACCCGCGCAGCGGGCTGTGTTGAAGCACAGTAGTGCGGCCAGCGAGCTTGCGAGCGAGCCGCACAGGCACCAACGAACCCTTCCTATCGTCCGCGCAGCGGGCGGTGTTGAAGCACGGGCACCAACTAAACCTGCCCCCGAGCCCACATAGCGGGCGGTGTATGCTAGTTACCTACAGGACTTATATTCGGAAAAATCCGTTAGTTATCCGCTTGATATATATTTGTACTGCTTTAAAGTGAAGTGAACCGCGCCAAAGTGACTATAACCATCCCATTACTGCTGAACCACTCTAAAACCATGCTCAATCGAGGAATGACGTCATAGATTTAAAAAAAACCCTGTGATATTAACCCACCCACCCATATGCAGGTGTGACCCACCCATCTTTAATCGAAAATTTGGATATTTTAGAATCCTGCTCGGAATCAGTTTAGTGCACTCCATCCAATCATAGCGCTGTATATGATAGTTGAAACTTCCATGAAAAATATGAGCGAGAAAGGGACGAAATTATAAGCAGAAAAGTGTCGAAAATACAAACATAAAATGAAGGTGGGACTCACTTTTGCTCATTTTATTATCGTATTTAGTGGAGCGAAACCAGTTGACGAAACACTTTTCAAAGTGGAGCTTACTATCTCAACCATGCTGAAGCTATCTACTCGACAGCACCGTCTACAGGAGATCGTCGACGATGTAGCGGTCTGCACGTTGGAGGAGAAGAACAACGACATGCTGGGTGTGACAAACTGCGACCAGGAAGAGGAGGAGCTCCTGTTTTCGGCTACAAAATGAAGCGTTAGATCTTCTGCTAGTAGGAGAGTGTCTGCATGCACAGTAACTAAAAAAAACACAAAGTAGTATGTGAATCCCCCATCCGTAGTCATAGGATGGGTTCCCGTAACATAAAACAAGCTACGATCATCACTTCGCAAACAAGGTCATAAATCCAG
>LGSM01000506.1:0-22716 GCA_001314345.1 Phytophthora multivora
TAGGGAACGACTCAATAACTGTTTGGTGGAATTCACGAAGTTTTTACAATTTTGCCATGCGTAACAAGATAAAGAAGAAAACAAGTTTCAATATGGAGATCGCGAAATGTATTCAAGTTGCGCTTTCAAAAACTAGAATCCGAATTCCAGTTATCATTGTTCGATCACCACAGAAACTCTGAGGCGAAGATGGCAGGGTCGACGTTGAGAAACTTGCCCGAGTCATTCAGCGACAATTTGCTCACAATTCTGTCCATCCGCGTCGTCGGCCTTGATGACCCCTTGGTGGTTGCTCATGTCGGTGGCCACGTATCCAGGGTTCACGGCCACGACCGCAATGTTGTATTCGCGCAGGTCCATCGCCAGCGAGCGAGTGATCATGTTGAGAGCGGCCTTGGACGTGGTGTATCCGTACTGACCACGGAACAAATGCGCGTAGTCCTCGTTGTTGGAAGGAGCCTAAGATTGTTCCTACCTTCTGTTCGCACGAGCCGTGCCAATGACTTTCCATCCAGCATTCACGTAGTACTCGGCGAAGGCAAGACCGATGCCGCGCGTGCTGCCTGTGATGAGAACGGTCTTCTGGATAGCAACGATTGTGGGAATGTTGGTGAGAAAAGGTTTGACGAAGACGAGATTAGTTCGAAAATGAGCGACTACGTGGGCAATAAAGTGCACACGTTCGCAATCTGTGAGTCATAGCCTAATAGATAGCAGAACCAACATTCTACAGTACATATATGTAGTTTTTCGAGATTAGTATCCTGGTCACAAGTCTAATCTGCGGTTAAGCAAACAGCTTGAACGCGGTTAAGCAATCAGTAGTTTAGTCGCAAGAGTTCAATACTCACCATGCGTTCAGCTCGAAGAATATTTATACAGTTTCCTATTACTTCGAAGTTCTTCAAAGTAGGGACGACCCTGCTATCTCACACAAAACTTCGTGATCGCTTCTAAAATGCACAAGGTATGACATTACCTGGTGAGGTTTAGTTACCAACTCTATTCACGTCTAGCTATTGAAGAATCTAAACTCGAACGCCAGTGTGGTTTAGTCACTCTCAACACGCTTGCTCTTCTTGTGTTTCTTGTGCTTCTTCTGAGTATCTTCGCCGTCTGCTTCTTCATCCACTTTGTGTTTTCTCTTTTTATCCTTTTTGTGCTTCTTGTGTTTTTTGGAGCTTTCCTCCTCCTCGTCAGTCTCCTCCTTGCGTTTCTTGTCCTTCTTATGTTTCTTGTGCTTTTTGGGGTTTTCCTCCTCGTCTTCTTCAGATTCCTTTATGTGTTTTTTCTCCTTCTTAGTAGACTTTTCGTCCGTTGAAACAGGAGCACCATCGTGTTGGAACGGACAACTATCACCACGAACACAGGAACCATGTCGCTGCCAGTTGTAGCACACGCTCTGGAAACGCTTCTGATACTCGCTCACTTCCTCGACTGCACTGGCAGGAGCCTCCTGCGGTTCTTGCCCAGTGTGTGCGAAACGGCAAGATGCACCACGCATGCACGTGCCTCTCTGGAAATTTCTACATACAGCCACTTCGGCCACTGCAGCAACTGGCAGGGCCACTCGAACTGGGGCCTTCCAGCTTTCTTCCTCGGGTTCCTGATATCCTCCAGCCGGTGCAGCAACGTGACGGAAACGACATGCCGCACCACGTTTACACTTGCCCTTTTGGTAGTTTTGACACACAGGCGCTCCTTCGTCAGCACGAGTCTCTTCTTCCTCCGGCACTTCCTCCTCAGCCTCCGCTTCAGCCTCCATTTCCACATTTTCACTCTCCACCGTAGCAGCTTCTACGCCATTTCCAACCAGATGCTGGAACTTGCAACCTGCGCCGCGTTTGCATTTTCCTTTCTGGAAATTGATGCACACTGGAGCATCCGACGTCGCCTGAGTCGGTTCCGCCACGGGTCCATTCGATTCCGGCTCTGCTGCACCCAACGACGCCCCCGGGGTGGCAATTCCATTCACCGGTCGTTCAGCCGGTTGCACCAACTCTTCAGCATCCTGGTCCTGCATCACGTGAGCGAATTTACAGGCGTCTCCTCGGGTACACTGTCCCTGCTGGAATTTGTGGCAAATACCCTTTTTCAGCTTCTTCTGTAGCTCCTCACGTGCTTGGGCATATCCTTCATCTCTGGCGCCGTAGTCAATGTTCATGGGTCTCCCCATAACCACCATACCGTCCAACTTGATGGCCTCTTCACACGGTCCTTCTTCGTGGAACTGCACATACCCGAAGCCTCGGAACTCCTTCGTTTGGATGTGCTCGGCAAAGCGAACAGCGCGGATACTGCCACATTTGTCGAACACTTTGCGGAGAACTTCTTCGGTGATATCGTAGGCCAAATTACCAACGTAGACGGTTGTGCAGCCTTCCGGGCGAGGGCCGATCGCTTTCGTCGGGCGTTTCACCACGGCAGCTGCCCCATTCGCACCGGACCCGCTTTTCGGCTGCAAAAAGCGCACATTCAGCGTCCGCTTCTCCCATTTCGCTTGGTTCAACTGGGCCACCGCGTCGAGCGCGTCCGTGTATTCGCAGAAGGTGACAAAGCCGAAGCCGCGCGACCGTCCAGACTTCTGATCGTACACCACTTTGGACTGGTGCATCTCGCCGAACTGCTTAAACTTCTCGTACAGGGCATCGTCATCCACGTGCAGTGGCAGACCGGCCACGAACACTTTGTTGCGGTCACGCCACAGATCCCCGTCAGCCATGGCACAAACGGATGGCAAATGGCAAACTTTTTAAGGAGTGCTAAAATGGCGTCGTGGCCAATGAAAAGCGCAAAAGTGATAAGTATTGTCAATCTCGAGTTAGGTGCGAAAAAGAGATAAGTGCGGTTAAAAAAAAAAGGTTTAAATGCGGATCTTGAAGGGACGTAAGGAGTTCAGCAACTTGAACCGGACACTAAAAGTGCAGTTGCCCCCTTGTTGCCCTCGTATGCAGTGGTCGTGGCTCTATACGTTGGAGCGGTCTGCGTTTTGGGATGCCACGCCACCAAGCACTACCCAGTTACGCGTATCCGACTCCAAAAACCATCTCGCGGGCTTGAACCCGGCTTTTCGAGCTGGCATCTGAGCCGCTGCACTTGACACAACTGCTACGGCGGTCATTACCCAACTTGCCAGCTTTCTAGCGCTCGACTTGCCTATTTTCGAGTCTTTTTTTTTTGCAGTCGGAGACCGACAGATGAGTGACGCTGAGGACGTTTGCGGTTGCTTGGTATGTGCTGTGCTCTGTGGCGTCTGCTGCGTGGCTGCAGCGGAGGAGGATAAGCGCGAGCGGGAACGAGCTGCAGCCGCAGCCTTGCAGTTGAAGAACCCGGACGTGGTGATGGTGAACCCCGTGGCCGTGCAGGCGCCGTTTTCCCAGCTGCAGAAGCAAACGCAGCTAGATCTCACCGCAGTACCAATGCTGGAGGCAACAGAGCCCGAGCCGATCAAGAAGAAGAAGAAAGCCAAGAAAAGCAGGGACGGGAAGACTCCAAAGAAGAAAGCAGGAAGCAAACATCGTCGTGAACCCCCATCGTACTAGCCAGGGAGCTAACCCCAGTCCACAGAGCAAAGAGTTCTACCTCGTCATGCACGCAGAGCGTCATAGTGAATTAGTAGTAAGCGTCGCAGAGATCACTCGGGATCAAAGTCACACCGTGGTGTAGCTCATTGGGAAAGCTACCGCCGAGAATACAGGTGTCGCCATTTTTGCATGAGTGTTAAAGAAGGCTGTTCCTGTCGTCAACACGCCGACACGTAAGACGTGTTCGTGCAACGTACAAGTATATGGAAATCTGGCTGGACCCAAGTGCAGCGCACCTAGCTACGTTTGAAACTTCAATCCAACAACAGCAACGAGTAGTTCAGAAGCAGTCAGGTCATCAGGGCTGCTAAGACTTAGATAACGTGGGGCTTAATGTAGTGAGCTCCATCCTTCTTGCAAATAAAAGCCTACGTATCCAGAGTGGGTAACCACCACTGGGAGTTGTGTACTGCTTTCGGTTAGAAAAACAGAAACTGTAGCAATACACTGCTTGGTTACAGAACCGTTTTAGTGGGTGAAATTTGTTTTCCTACGTCACCATGTACGAGTTGTACCATGATCCACTGCATAATAAACACTGTAGCTTTTGCCGTGCCCCTGCCTAACTCCGGTAAAATATCTGTCGGAGCAGTAGGTAATCTTCAAATTCTGTCGCGCACCACAGTCTACTGCATGGGCACGCGATTGAATTTGTACACAGCTGGAGATTTTGTCACATGACGCACGGACGTAACACCAACCTGCTTCAAGAATAATCGTTTCACTGAGCACGACACGAATTATGGTCTCAGGATATGCGAAACGAGTTACTGCGTAGTACCTTCAACGTGTTGTATAGCATATACACCGAGAGTTAACAATTCCCAGTGTCGTTGCTTGCACCCTACCGTATTCACACCCATGGTCAATCGACTACTAACTGACCAGCATAGAGGATAATGTCGTTGATATGCACGTGAGTGCCTCTCTATTTTCGATGCCGTCGAAGAAGCCGGCGCGCTGCAGGGCTTTCCGCTGTTCCAGACAAATGCACAAAACGTTATTAGACACCACCGCACCAGTAAAAACACATTCCGCCACTGCATACCTGACGAAGGTTCGAAGTCTGACTGGGACTGGGATTGAGATTGCGATTGTGACTGGAAATCGCCCCCTTCTGCGTAGCGAGTAACAATATCAAACACAGTGGGAAGTTTAGTTTATCAATGAGCCAATATTTCACAACAAAGCAATCGTAGAACGCACCGGCTTCAGTAGTGAGTTGAGAGAGCTGGTAGAATCGATTCAGAGACTGAAGTGTACAACATGTCAAAAGCATGAACTTCGGCATCAAAACCATACCACAAAATATCGAACGTACCCCAAGCATGAACTCGCGCACCGAATTGATTTCTAGCGCGGAAATGTTGTTCATCTGAATGGCTCGAGCTGTTCCACCGCCCTGCACATCGCTGGCGATAGTGGCCAAACCGTTGCGAATCTTGTCCTGCCGCAGGTTCTGCAGGTCTTCTAGTAGCGAGCGCAGGTGTTCTCCTTGGTCCAGATCTTCCGGTGCACTGCAAAACAGAGCAAGTAGTTAATTCCACAACATTTCGTCTTTGAAACACAGTGTTAGCCTACTTTTTAAACAGCAGCGACGCCACCTCCAAGTAGTGGAATGGCAGTTCCTCGAATACTTCACTTGACTTCTCGCGCTCCAGCCGCGTCGTGAGGTAGTCTGCAGGATTTTAGTCCAATGAAAATGGGTACTAACAATTATTGAAAAGTACCCAATTTAAGCAGCTACTTACCGACGGAGAGCCACGAAGGCGCAAGAATCCGGCATTTGTTGAGCTGCTTGAGCATGATGGCGAGCCACAGAGGCACGTGTGTGGTGATACCTGGTTGAAACGGACCAAAGTTGCCCTGTGCAAGAGTGTCCCCATTATAAAGTGCCCATTTTATTCACAAAATAGCAAGAGCCACCTTACGCTGATGAGGTTGAGCATGCCGCTGTTGCCACGTAGGTGGAAGTGCGGCATAATAGCGATGAGCTCCTGCTCAGCCTGTGTATACAAGCAACAGTTAGGCAACCGTTTTTCAGAAAAACGCTGCGGCAGGACGCACCAGGAACTCGGTCTCGCTCGCCGACAGACTCGACATTTGCCTGCCAGATGAAAAAAAAGGTATGTTAATTTATCCCAAAACAAAAGACCCAATTTAGCGTAAAGTTGTAGAGTATTCAAATTCAGGATACTCTACAACTTTCCGAGGGGGGAATGCAGGTGACGCTCTATGCCTCGAGAAGAGATGTCTTGACATGTTAGTGTTCTGTTTTACCACTTCAACGGAGACGGGTATGCAGAACTCTCTACTCTAGTGACAACTTCATTGCGGCCCAAGTCATCCTGTCACTGACTACGGCAAAATGCCACTTGCATGGCAACTTCTGCTGAATGACATCTGAGACTTTGCTTCTGGCAAAAGTCCTGCCTGGCTGCAATTAAATCGATTGAGCGGCATCTGTTCCGACACGTGTGTGCCTCGCAAAAATCTCGGCTGGTTGTGTATAGCAGACGGCGTTGGCAATTTTTGGTTGCCGCCGTCCACTCAAGCTGCGGCAACCTGCGACGTGGACGAGAAGACCATGTGGCACCGCGACGTGGATGCCAGCAACCAGGCCCGAGTACGATGGCAGAGTGCTTCGTGGGCGCTCGACGAACTTTGGTGTCGAACCATAAATGCGCACTTTGAACAAAAGATAATTTATGCAGCAAGTGTGTGGCTGTAATAGTTGAGCCGCAACGAGCGTGTTTATCAGCGTGCCCATGACCAGATTTGTTTGGCGCCGACCGGTCAATTCCTTGGCGATGGCTCGGCTTTGGAGCCTGTCGCCGGTTTTCACTTGGAGCGGCACCGAGTGTAACGGCAGAGATGGCCGGCGTCCTTTTGGAGCCATCGCGAAGAGCTACGTCTCCAACATCGGATATTATGAAACATAGCGTTAATAGGCATGCTGTACCAATCATAACACTGTAATAACTAATACCTTGTCTATCAAGCTGCATCGAGTTGAGGAGGTGGTCCATCTGATTAGTACATCTACCTCAGTTGCCAATTTGCTACTCCTGACGCAGGTGGCAATTTTCATTTTGTGTGTCATACTGTACACGTAGTAAGTCGACGCTCTTCGATGCGTCTCGCAGTGCGTGATGTGACTGCAATTGTGCAGGTTCGCGTGCACGTCGACGGGTCGCAATTCGACAACTCGCTCATGACCCAACCGGAGTTCCTGCTGTCCACGCGTGTGGTTTTCCGCAGTGTCCGACATGGCGGAACTCAGTTGCAAGCTTCGTGGCGAGTCTTCCGCAGCTTTCATGAATTTCAGGGCCTGGACATGCAATTGCGCCACGCGTTTCCTCAGGATATGAAGCTGGTGGCACCACCGCCGCCACACCGAAGACGCACGTGGTTGCGACGGCATTGCAGTGCCAAGTTCCTGGCCAAACGTTGTGCCGAGTTGAATTACTACTTGGACAGACTCCTGAGCAGCCCACACTTACGACTCACACGATTCCTGGACCCACGAGCGCCTCTTGTGCTGCGTTGCTTCTGCAACTTTGATGCGGGACTTACAACGGCTGAAGTGTCGGCGCTGCCCAACCAGTTCGAGAGCTGTGTGCTGTGTCTGGACTACAGGGATAGAGAGGACGATCCGAAGGGCAGGGCGGCCACAGTGGACAGTAGCGAATTCAGCGCATTGACAGGGATCGAGTTCGAGAACGAGATGGAAGAGAGAAACAGCGCGGAAAAGGTGGTCAGACAGCGGAGACCCTCGATGATACAGGAGCGACACAGTGACGATGCCAGGCTGGACGAATTGCAGGCGAACTTAGCGGACGACAAGGCGCGCAACTTGGCCATGTGCACCAAGTACGAATGCGCCTGTCGAGTTTCGCCCTTTCGCGTCACGCACAATAAAATGATGCGGATGTTGCGGCTTCGCGGCTTCAAGCAAGCGTATGCGCCCCCAGAAGGTGCCCTTACGGCGCTTTATTGCGTGCTGTACAAGCTCCAGCAGTTCAACAACTTGGATAAGCGACTATACGATGCTTTGACAGGGTTTCCGCCAGCAAATGGAGCGGCGAAAGAGTCCAAAGAGAATGGAACTTCAGTGCGGGAGGTTTCCGATGCTCTAGCGAATGACCACTTACAACTTTCTGTCGGTGTAGAGCTTCTCCGACAAACACTGGCGAATTATGGGCTGCTGCATGTGCATACATTGGAGCGTCACTTTCGTACGTCCGCTGTGGATCTTAAAAAGAGGCTCCACGAGTTCAAGTCTCGACGACAGCTCCGTGTAGGCGCAATTGAGCTCGTGCTGCTGGCCACGATGCTCGACCTATCCATCCTGCTGATTACGAATGACCATGAAGGCTCCGAGCAGCAGATCCTGCCACTAGCAGGCTTGCGGTCGATTCGCAAAGGTGGCCGAATTACCATGGCGTGTGGCTACATCTTACCCACGCTAATGTGCGTGAATGGGTTTTATCTGCTGGCCGAGCGAGAACGCATTGTACCTGGAATCATGTTGGATCTGGAAATTGAGGAGGAGATGCTATTGACTGAACGACAGCGGAGACACATGTGGCAGGGGGTCGATGAAATGGATCGACGTTTCATGGCGGAGATCGAGCGAGCGCTTTCAAGTGGCGCCGACGCTTTCGCATTGGCTTTCGACTTTGACGTTGCAGAATCTCTCAACTCGGCGATACTGGATGCTGTGTGGGATGACTGTCAGCATAACCCGAACCTGTTCTATCTTTTCCAGCGACAGGCCCGCCAATTTGGCGAGGGACGCACCACTGCACGCTTCTTCATGCAGTATTTGGAGGTGGCATTTGGACTCGAAGGTGGCAGCTACTTGGTCGATTTCCTACTTCACGTTTTACCGGAAGAAGAACTACGCAAGCAGCTACTTAATTCCCGATGGATGCGCTTACACCGTCAACTTGCTAAGCGCGTCTCGCCATGAGACAGACATGTATCAACAAACAACACACACCACTAGCCTTGTAAAGCTATGTACAAATGTAATAAAGAAATCATGCCACTTTACGCGTTTTTTTTTTTCTTTGGCAAATTATGATGGAGTTCGGAAGATACGAAAAACGGTTTTGGTTTTTTAGGCGTCGCGACTCCGTGCCAAAAGTCGAGATGGAGGACGTCGTGAAGCTGCATACAGCCTGGTGCAAGAGTTTGCAGCAGGCGGTGGAGACGGATTCATGGGGTCAAGTTCTTGAGGCTGTGGAAGCCTACGAACGGTTTGTGAAAGCTCTAATAATGCTTGATTGGATATTTCGCTCACTTCGAATGCACGATAACTGCAGACTCGCTGGTCGGATCACGAAAGCGTTGCCATCATGCAGTCGCCTCACAGAACCACAAAAGGCAACAAAACTACAGTACGACCTGGATTGAGTTTTTGTTGCTGATAAAACTCTATGGGATACAGGATATTATTGAAAAGGTCATTGTGGCTGTGGAGATGCGAGCGAAATGTATGAGCTCAGTCGACGGCCAACGGAAGCCTACAAAGGAAGATATGGAAGACGTATTAGATGGTACCGAGAGAAAAAAACATTTCCCCCTCGTTGGTGTTGAACTCATGATTGTTGGCTTTTGTAGCTCTCCGAGGAGCTCTATCTGACGAACCAGAGGTGTTCCCACTTGACCTTAATCGAGCGCCGCAATCTAAGAACCGCGGCTCAGCTAAAAAGAAAGAGATTGAAGCAGACACCAACATGGATGACACTGCTGCAGCGGAGCTCGTGAACGCAACTACACAGGCAGCAGTGATACGGTCTCCTGGAGCAACGTACCTGGATATCCGTATCACCAAAATTGGACTGAAGGATGCTGAAGTGTACGTTAACCCGACCATGGCGGTCTCGGTTTTTGGTAAGTTGTTGGGTATCTTCAAAGTTGGTAGTAGCATGGGCTAACGGTAGAATTCTGTTAGATTACAGTGGTAAATCCATGGAGGAAACACGTGAGACTGGTGTGGGAGTCTGCAATGAGCCTCGATACGTGACATTCAATGCCAAAATTGAGCTCGCCACAAATCTACGGAGGATGGAAGATCGTAAGCCTTTTATAACTCTTGGAAGTTGTGCACTTCATTGACACTATCGACGTGTCCAATTCAGATGGAGCTGCTATCACCATCGAGTTCTTCCACTACAAGGCCAAGAAGCGCAAAAAGAGCTGCCGCTGCTGGGCTCTGCTGGAAATGGACGAAATCAAGGATGGCCCCGTTGTGCTGGAGCTCTACCAAAAGCCGATGGATCCGAAGCGTAAGCGCATCCATCTCTTTACAGAGAAGGAATTATACTTGCAGTTGGAGTTGACACTGCAGAAACTATGAGGGTCACGCTCAGTTTGCTTGACAAACTAAACATCGTCGGAGCGATTAGGAATTTTTATACATTGAAAGAGCGAACCTCCTACTTCGTAGTACATCGTTTAGCTGCCCAAAAAGGCAGCCATATCGAGTTTCTGTACGGTAAAACTGTCACCATCGTCGTCGTGCTGGCTGAAAGAGCTTGCACGTGAATTCGACTCTTTACCAGCTTCAGATACACCGATCTTAGCAGCATCAGCCTTCTCCTTGTCTAATTTCGACTTACTCTTTTTACCCTTCGAGATCGCACCGAATCGCTTCTTCTTCACGCTCCCCTCCTTCACCGGTTTTTCCTTCTTGGCTTCTTGGGTGGACGTGGTCTTGATCAGCTTGACAACGTGGCGGAGTATGTCGCCCATGTCGTTTTGGTTGGAGTCTGGCGGGGCCTCTTTTCGTAAGGTACAACTGATCACTTGCAATGAAGTAAACTCCTTCTTGATGTCCTCTTCTGAACGGATTCCGGTACGTCGGAGGTCAGCACTGTACTTGCTGAAAAACCCTATAAAATTCTGGATGAGGTACAACCACAACAGTTAATAACTGCATAGAAAGTAGCAGAAATGGTATCCTTACGTGCAAGTCGTTGTCGACAGTAGCTGCTGCGCTTGCTGGGTTTGAAAAAGAATGGGTCCGATGCAGCAAGCTCGCGCAGTATTCCTTTACACACCGGTCCAGGCTATGGCGGACGACTTTGGAGAAAAAGAAAGCGCCAAAGATCCACTTCTTCAAGTCACGGTAGTAATCATCAAGGGTGGCCAGCAGCGTTTCTACCACAGCTTCGCCTTCATCCCATTTCTTCGAAAACCATAATTTTGTTGTTTTCTTGAAAGTGACAATTGAACAAGTAAGAATACTGTAGATGGTGCATGCTGAAGTGACCTCCGTACCTGCTCTGCCTCGTGAAAGATCTTGCTCACAATTAGATCACAGGCATTCGTGGCAAAAGCAACGATCTCGGTGGAAGTGGTATCCAAGCTGTCTCCCATGAACGTGTCGAATGCTTCTTTCTCCTCTGAGTCTGTTTCAGCAAAAGATATCTCCTCCACCAACTCGGGGCATTTTGCCTTCAGAACGAGGACAAAGGTCAGTTTTCTCTTCTTTTCCAAAAGAATCCCCACACCTACTATACCTGAAGAATCTCTGTGTCGTTGATAAAGGAGCACAGCATATCAGCGTCCACCGTTTCAAGCGTACCAGCGATACTATCGTAACGAATCTTCAGCTCCTCCATGAGAACTTGCAGGCATGTCGCTACGACACATCCCACGAGTCGTCCGCTCAGCCACTCCTGGGCGATTGAGATCTGCGATTTCAAAATATTTACGATGTCATTGGGACGAGTTGACTGCAGCTCTCCTTGAGGTCCAACGACGCACTCCTCATCACGCTTCCAAATATTGGTTACCCAGGTGTGAATCTGGGCCTTGATTTCATCGAGGTATGCCTTCATGAGTTCCTCGGATGTTTTCGCCATCGCGATAGAGGCTCTCGAGTGTTTGTACTTAATAATTTCAGTATTGTAGTAATCTATCCACTGGACAATCTGAAGACGCTGCGCAATTCCCACGTCGGGTCTGGTGCTGAGCGTTGAGATTTCGATCTCAAGCTGTGTGTTGTACGTACTCGTGAATAAATGAATTACATCGATCTCGCTCGGAAAACAAGGCGCCACGTCAGACTGCAGAATTTCTAAGTCCATCATCATCTGGGTCGCTGCTTCGAGAACTGGGGTGAATAAATCCTTTTTACTCGCCACGGCTTCGGTTTCAGCAGCTCGAAAGAGTTTATCGATACGCTTAGAAAGAGATGTAGTAATCTCGCTTTTGCACTTCTCTCGAATCGGGATGCTGAAATCAGCCACAGGCTTCAGCTGATTGTCCAAATAAGTATCCTTCTTCGACTCAGCAAAACGCTGACGCCGTATTTCAATCAGATCCAAAACTTGGAAGGCATCCAGTAAGCGTTGCTTTCCAAACTGAGCGATCTCAACACAGTGATGCAAGCAACCCCACACTTCAGCATATATGCGGACTTGTACGCTTTCTATAGCGCTCAGTCTGGACCCCATCGACGTCATAATGCGCGCCTGAGCTTTACTAAATAGAGCAATGTCATATTAGCACAATTGCCACGCCAGAAGTAGAACGCAAATACGCTTGAATGTACCTGTTTCCGAGTTCGTCACTCTTTTCAACTGCCGCCACAGCAAGCTACACACAGCACAAAAGGCCACGAGTTCATCAACTAACAACCACTTGGTGCCATTAATATAGTCCACCCAACACACCTCGTGTAACATCTTCTGTCTCCAATCGTCGATCTCCTGGAACTTAATGTAGACGTCCACGAAGTTCATGAGCCCTCCATCCAGGGCGTTGTGGAGCCCTTGGATCTTGTTGGGCAGCTCCGTATAGAAAACCATTTGTTGCTCCAGTTCCTTCAAATTCCGGCGAGCGATGCTGACGCCGGACGAAGAGGCTTTCTTCTCTCCTAACTCCTCGTTCATTCGGCGGCAGTTCTGACCTAAGTCATCCAAATTCTTGACAATCTGCTTCACGGGTGTCTCCAGCTCCAGCAAGGCGTTGGCTCGCTCGATCTCGTCCACTTGGGCCTGTACGAAACCTGCCAGTTGTCCTGTGGTGCTGTCCTGCTTGACTACGTAGTCATTCTTGATCTCTTGCAGCTTAGATATACATGCGTACATGTTAAGTACTTGGTTTACTGTAAGGATTAAGGTCGACGTACCAGCTGCGAGTTGAGTAGCGACGTGGACGTCGAGTCCTTGAGCTTGACGCGCAACACTTCCACGGGGTCACGCGCCTCCTTCTCCAGCAGAGACATCATGGTGGCGCCGTGGCGTTAGCAGGACAGCAACGATTTCCGCCTCTTCAACAGCAAGAATGATGGTCACTTCAAGATCCGAAATTTGCGACTCATTTAAATCACAAATCACAAAAATAAAATAGTCCAAAATAAAATAAGCATTGGAGACAGGAAAGTATGGAGGCGCTGATGGCGGTGATGGCCGCTAAGAAGCGGGAGGTCTCTGTGATGAAGGAGAAGAAGCACAACAAGAAGGAGAAATATATGCGGCGCGCTGAAGTGGAGTCGCTGCTGGAAGAAGAGGAGACGAATAAAGAAGCGCCAGTCAAGAAGCGCAAGCTGGACCAAAAGGACACAGCAGCTGAAAGTTCCAAGACCAAGCAACAGACGCAGGACACAGCCGCAGATCAACCGGAGGGCAATACACCAGAGGAAAGGAGGGACGAGGCTATCCTGTCATGGCCCGATCTGCGTCGACGACTACGAGAACTGGGCCAGCCTATCTCTCTTTTTGGAGAGGGCATGAAGGACCGCATGGCCCGCCTCCGCAGAGTGGAGATCGACGCCGTGACCAAGCACGAGGTAGAGCTGGGGGCCGGACACGACATCCGCAACCGCTTCGTCGGTGGAGATGAGGGGGCTCGGGGTGAGCAGAAGGACTCAGCGGACGACGCGGAGGAGGACGCCGAAGAGTTCGAAGCGTCGACTGGAGATGGCTCCAGGCAGAGCAAGAAGGAGGAGGAGGAAGAGGAGGAGAAAGATGCAGATAAAATGGTGTACAGGTTTTTCAAGGGAATGCTGCAGAGGTGGGAGAAGGATCTCGCTAGCAGACCGGAGCATGTGAAGCGTACGGCACAGGGCAAGATCGCAGTCAAGACTATGAAGCAGTGCAAGGACTATATCCGACCGCTGTTCAAGCTGTGCAAACATCGGCAGGTGCCGCCGGATATTCTGCCAAACCTAGTGGACATCGTGAAGTTCTGTCGTCAGGGCGAGTTCGTGATGGCGAACGACGCATACATCAAGCTTGCTATTGGCAATGCGGCCTGGCCTATTGGTGTTACCATGGTGGGCATTCACGAGCGCACGGGACGTGAGAAGATTAACTCGAACAAACAGGCGCACGTCATGAACAATGAGTCCCAGCGAAAGTACCTCACGTCTGTCAAGCGGTTGATGTCGTACGCACAGTCTATCTCCAACGTGCTGCCTTCGAAGCGAGTGCTGTAGGCAAAACGTACGGTATCATGTAATTCACGCGGTTGATGAAGGGTATGTTTATTGTTTTGCTGTAGTTACGAAGCTAATGGATTCGCCACGTAGTTCGTGTGCTTGTGGATGCTTCGTCACTAAATCACTAATGGTGGCCACGGCCTGGTGGACCGCGGTTATAGTTGCCACCGCCGCGGAAGTGCTGAGGTGGGCCGCGCTGCTGGAACATTTGGTAGTCACGGTGGATCGCAGCAAGCAGCTCACTCGTAAGTGAGCAGGCGATACGGAAGCTGCGCTCGTTGTCCGCAGAAACCAAGATCATCAACGGCTCATCAGCATCTTCGGGCCCTCCTTCCTTTGACCCGGAACCGCGACCACGAACGCGGATTTTAGCATTTCCACCCGATTCTACACTAATGCGCTTCATGTTCGATCCAGCCGGTCCAATAATGCGGCGTGTGACTCCGAAATCGTTCTCATTTTCAATACCCACCACGAACTTTTCCTGGAACGCCGGCTCGTTGGGGTCCTTGGGCCCATCGTGACCAGGTCTGCCACCAGGTCCACTTGGTCCTGGCTGGCCACGAAAGCGGTCAGGGCCTCCAGGTCCCCTAGGCGGTCCATTCGGTTGGAACGCTGCACCACTGCGCTCAGCAAATACATCTGCCAGTTGTTGAGTCACTTGTAATGAAAGTGGACCAACGTCCACTCCGTTATCTCCAATAGCCTGCTTGATTTGCGGGTCCGAAGTCGGCAGAGCTGGCGCATTCAACATAACCGCAAAACGCGCCTGGACAGGCAACGGCGACGGCATGTTTGGTCCGTGGCAGAATGCACCAGGCATCATATTCACAATAGCTGGAGACACAGCTTCGAAAATACCCAAAAGGTGCTGGTCCGCCAAGTTGAGCAAGAAGAGTGGAGTGCCCGGGGTCACGTGCTGCTGAGCTAGCCCCTCCTGTTCCTGTGCGAGACCAAACAGCATACGGCCGAAGCATTCGTCGATCGTCTGTGCCGTGCACGTGAAAACGAATCCGGGCTGAGTAACTTTCCACCTCGGCGCAGGACCACCGAATCCAGGGCCGCTAGGAGCACCAAACAAGCTCTCTGCTGCTTCCCGACGTCGAACTGCGAGCTCTTCTGCGCCGCCTGGAAGCTTTGGCTCGTCCTCCACGGATCGGTAGTGCAACTGAATCTGAGGTTGGTTGAAAAGCAGACGCACAAGGGCGTGACCCATTTCCGCATCCAGCTCTTGGCCATTTGGACTACAAATTAAATATACAAGCAAGTTGATTAGAATTTACACAAGTTTTACACAAGGAAACGGCCAATGCATACCTCTCAGGAACAGCAAGTTGTTTGTTCTCAAATTGCGCGAGTCGCTCCCATGGACACTCGCAAATGCGGAGCCACTCGATGCCAAAGGAGCCGGACCACTCGGTCTTCCCGTCCGCCTCGTACGGCACAATAGCGATGGACAGGTCCTCACCAGCTGATGCGTCAACATTTGCCATCGCACCGCTCACTAAACGCGCAACACCCTGGTAGTGTTTGCTGGGTCCAACAGTAAATAGCAAGAAGACCTCGTCAGATGTCTCAGACGCCATCTTAATCTGCTGCAACACGGCGGGAGGGGCCGTCCAACGTCCATGGTGAACCGAGTGCGCCAAATTCAAGTAACTAGCCGACTGCACCAAGAAATACTTGGACATCTTGCCGTCATCCGGCAACTGTGGACCAGGTGGAGGCCCTTGATGCTGTCGCTCGCCGCCATTGAAGCCTGGTCCTCCTGGTCCTCCTGATCCACCTGGTCCGTTATGTCCTCCATGTCTTCCTGCTCTAGCTTCCTTCTCCTCCTTCTCCCCCTTAGGAAAAGGCCGAAGTTCCTTCTCTCCATGAGCAAAATGACACTCGTCTGCAAAAGGACACGCGCCCAGTTTCTCCCAGTGTTTGCAGATAGCGATCTTGAAGAACTCGTTGACTGGCTGGGCTTTTCTGCGCTTGACATTCTCCTCATCTGCCACTTTAGACTGCAGGGCAAAGTCTGCCGTCTCCGGACACTCTTCTCTGGCTAGTTTAATGTGTCTATAGCGACAACTAGAGCCGTGGGAGCAGAATCCTTGCTTGTAGAAGGCGCACTCCACTCGTTCTTCGTCTGGAACGTGTCGAAATGGACACTCCGGCACCTGACACTCCATTCCCCAGCGGCATTCAGGCATCTTGGACATATCGTACTGATGCAGGAACTCGCAGTTGTCACCCTTCATGCACAGAGCGCGCAGCCAATGGCGACACACAACTGTGCCTCGCTTAAAATCTTTCTTGACTGGCTGGTGGCCGAACGTGGCGCCGCCCACGCCTACTACAGCGCCGTCGCGGTGCTCTCCACCGTCCATACGCTCGTCGCCGTCCTCGGGCAACAGCATCTCAAAGTCGAACGCCAGGCGCCGCTCCTCCTCGTCGCGCAGCAGCAGCCCCAGCACCATCGTAGCGACCTTCCTCTCTACTTAAATAGTGTTAGAGTATGGCATACTGCTCTCGAATGAAAGTCGCCTCGAATAGAGGGCGGGCTGTTATATGTATTGTTCTGAATAGAGGACTTTTGTGTTGCTCCGAACAGAGAGCGGGCCGCTAATCGTGCTGTTCCGAATAGAGGGCGGATCGCTATTTGTGTTATTCCAAATAGAGGGCGGGCTGCTATTTGCGTTATTCCGCACTCGGATGGACCAGAAGGGAAAATACCCTAGAGGAAGATGGCTGCGCCGACAAAGGAGCTCAAGGAGTGGCTGGAAGAGTGGCCTGCGGTGCGTGAGCTGGTGGACGAGCTGGTGCTGAGTCTTAAGCGCAGGTAAGGCCTTCTCTGTGCAGATTAAAATGCGGCAGGCGGTAGATGAACGACGAACTAACGTGTATGCATGGTAATTATACCTATAGACAGCTGCGTGGCTCGTATGAGACGGCCAAAATGACGACCAGCGTATTGAGCAAAGTGGTGCGTGTGCATTGTGACACTGCAGTGAATAGGAAGTATAGCTGACGAGGTTTTTGTTGTAGCTGGAGACGGTGGAGTGGTCCACGGCTGGAGAGATTCTCGAGAAGATCCGGCAACTAGGGCACATGCTCACCAAGGCTCATGCACACGAGTTGGCCATTGGAAATGTGGTGCGTCGTGTGCTCTACATCATCCGCGAGGAGCACTCAAACGCACTCAAGCTATCGTCGGCCGACTCGGCAAATGGCAATGCAGTGGCGCCCGTGTCGGGACCGCCTTCGAGTCGCAACAATAACTTGTCGCGCTCGCTGGGCACGATCCTGACGCCTGGTACAGATACAGACCTCTCGATTCCTATTGCAGACCTCAAGCTGGTGAGTTGGTTTGTTGTTGTATTTTTTTCAGGCTTTTGTTGACGTTATCTGGTGTTAAGTCGGTGATGGAGGGCATTGCTGAACTTGTGGACGAAATCGACAGCCTGCACGTGAACATCGCTGACCAGGCTATGGAGTACATTCACACGGAGTACGTGATTATTATTCGCTGTCAAGATGTGATCGATCCCTTTGCTTACGCTTATCTAATGCTTTTAGTGAAGTGATCCTGACGTTTGGACTGTCGTTATCGGTGGAGGCCTTCCTGAAGACGGCCGCTAAGAAGCGCTCGTTTAAGGTGATCGTGGTGGAGTCTGCGCCGTCGCTGAACGGTCAACGTATGGCACATGCTCTAGCGGAGAATGGCATCCACGTTACAGTCATCCCGGACAGCGCTGTGTTCGCCTTGATGGCTCGCGTGAACAAGGTGGTAGTGCCAGCTGCAGCGGTGGTCGCGAACGGTGGTCTTATTGCACAGTCCGGGCTGCAGAACATTGCCCTGGCAGCCAAGAAGTGCTCGGTGCCAGTTGTCTGTGTGGCTGGTCTGATCAAGCTGTCTCCACTGTACGCGCATGACCTGGACGTTCTAAGCGAGCTTCTTGAGCCGTCCAGCATCTATAACTACGAGGACACCGTGGACAACGTACGAACTGTTGTTTGTTTCCTGTATTTTGCTGTGACTCGCTGACATATGCTCTTTTGTGCTAATAGCTGGAGGTGTTGAACCCGGCGTACGACTACGTGCCGCCCGAGTGCGTGAGGATTTTTATCACCAACACGGGAGCCCATCAGCCGTCGTACATCTACCGACTGCTCGCCGAATATTATTCGCCGCAGGACTACCAGCTCAGCTAGATTTGTTTGATGGGATGCCAATACGCAAACGCCACTCTGCTCTCCTTAGTCCAAAATCCAGCGCGCCTTGTTCGGTTTGGTGCTGTACAGGAACGGATGCGAATGGTACATGCGCTGAATGACTGCTAACTGTTGCGAGACCAACAGGCCCTCTCCAATAAGGTCATCCAGATCCTCCTCAAAACGCTCTTGCTCCTCCTCTTGGAAAAGTCCCCGGTAGGCCTCGAACAGGTCTCGTAGCTGGTGCAGTAGCAAAATGAGGAACCCAAGATCACGAACGCCGAGCACTGCCTCATCGTTCACACCAGACCCGCGGTTCTGCTTGTTAAGAAGGCGCTCGATATCGCGCAAGTTGTTGCGCAGGAACCCAGCGATTTCACTGGAGTCGTAGTACAGCCGGTCGCTCATGCGCTTGTAAATCATGTGAAAGGCTGAGGTGACTAACTTGTACAGCCCACCAAAGGCGAGGAACGTGGGGATTGTGGCAAGAATCTGCAGATTGAGCTGGTTCGCGTGCATCAACTCATCGATGGCGCCCATAGCCACCATCAGCTCCTTCTTGATGAACTGGACCTGGATCAACAACATGCGGATAATGTCTCCCGTCATTAGATTCTTCACGGCAGCCCCAAGCTGTTTCTCATACTGCAGTGACACCACCGACATGTCCATTTCGTCCATGATACGCTTCATTTCCACAGAGGATACCTTAGGGTTTGTATCCTTGACGAAGTCAGACAGCATGCGGCGCAGACTCTCCTTCGTGTCCAGCAGCGCCATAGCATCCTGAATCTCTGGCTTCTGGTTCAACACCACTTCTCCGAAAATGGCTTGTAGCGGCTCAATCATGTGCTCATTCAGAAAATCTTGCAGCACTGCACGCATGGCAGCAATCCCTGCTCGGAATTCCTTCTGGTTATTTACCACCCAGAAGCCCCCAGCAGTGAGGCAGATCGCCACGGTTGTAACCTGGAGCCAGCGTTGGCGGATCTTCGAGGGAGGGCGGCACAGCGACATAGCTGACTGAAAACACCTCGAAAACTGCGTCTGCGCGGTACGGAACACTGATAAGTTCTTCTCCACGCGGCGCAGCGAGTTCACCACGTCTTCACTCGAAGTAACTCCCTTGGAACCCTTCTCAAAGACGTTTTCCTCTACCAAACCATTGGCTTTGTCAGTATACAAGCACAATCTGTTCCCACCGCCATGGATCGAAACTTACCGAAGTAAAACGCCGTGAAAAGCAATGGGTCCTGCGACCTAAATGCTCCGTGCCCCTTCCGTGGTGGACGGATTCCATTGGTGCTATACACGAGCTCGAGCAACGCCATACCTTCTTTCATCCTGCCCGCCAATTGCTCATAGTCTGAGAAATTACTCGAACACCTTGTCGTCAGCTCCTTCAGCATACCCAGCTTCCTCTACAACAGCAAAAGCGCACAAAATAACCATTAGCATCTTCACCACGGCTTCACAGCCTCTATCCAACAGTACCAAATGCGCTTCCAGTGTCTCCTCCAAGCTTCGTATCTTCTCTCCAATGGTGACCCTCTGCGCACGAGATAGCAACCACTGCATGGGTCCTCTCTGCAGGATTTCACGCACCGTCCGCTTCCTCAATTGCTTCCAGAACACCACAGAGCGCGGCATGAAGTCGATCGTGCGCACTAAATCAACCAATGCCGCGTGTAGCTGATACGTCGTCACATGCGCCCATAGCAGTCGCAATCCATTCTCAATCACCACGCGTTGCTCGGGCGTATACACCGAGGGCGTACTATCGCTTGCGTACAACCGGCGGTGCTGTAGCAAGTCCGAGACGTCCGTTAGTGCCTTTTGAATGGCTGATGCAGCGCTGGAAGGCACTGGGACACTGTAACACTGAGAGACGACGGCCAGAGCGCGCGCCAGCTCGTCTGCATGGGCACAACGGCCCGCAGAACTGCGACCGAGTGACACAAGGTCAGTAATGACAGCAGAAGTCACAGCCTCATGCGTCGTAGGCGTTGGTACAGCAGTGATCACTTGGTCCATAATGGTGCGGATTTGGATACGCCCACTGATATTTTTGACATTTTACAGAAATTCTATTTTTTAGTCATTTGTTTTTATCCTCAACCGAGAATGATGGTCACCGAGGACGAAAGTTGCTGTTTTCACGATAACTGCTCTCTCTGCTGGTCAGAGGTCAGAAGGACGTCAGCTGTGCTGGCGTGGGGCATTAGCAAACCCGCTCATTCCCTTCGACCGATGGAAAGGATGGAGCTAGACACCACCGCGCAGGACGAGCTCGACCTCATGCCGCTGCCTCCGCTGTCTCCGACCATGGAGCTCGCCTTCTCGGAGGCGCTTAAAGATTTATCCGAGATGGAAAAAGTCGAAGAGTCCGTGGTGGTTAAGTTGGAGACGTCAGCAATGCGTCGCGATTGGCTCAAAGGTGATGAATGCACAGACTTAATGAACCTGAGGATGGCAACGCCTCCCCCATCGGCTGCAAGGATGCAGAGGGAGGCTGTTGGAATGAGTCCGTGTGAAAAGAGTCCGGCGACGTTCAAAGACTCTGCAGAAGCCAAGAGAGCGAGACGCTCTGCTATCGAGAAGAAATCCAGGCAAAGGAGGCAGGAGATGCTGACACGGATGAGAGAAGAGGTTTCGCAGCTTGAAGACGTGTACACGGAGATGGTCATGAGGAGTTCCAGCTCAACCGCAGATGATAATACTAGCAGACCTTTCACCTCGGTCTCCATAGAAGAGTTACAACGCAAGTATTCGGAACTCTCGCTGGTTGCACATGCACTAGAGGAGGATCAATCTGCTCTTCGTGAGCTGCTCCAGACCCACAGGAACTTCCAACAGGCGGTGGGAAGATTGTCAGAAGAAAAAGAAGCTGAACAAGCTCTTTGGGACAGCGGTATCCCTCCAAGCTCTTCCTTTTCCGCTCCATTTCGCCAGCATTCCGCAGATGAGTGCTTTGCGATCGTACGGGAGACCTACCAAGAGATTGAGCGGTTCCTTGAAGCAGATAATTTTGAAACTACTGGCGCGAGCTTCATGGGTTGGACAGACAAACGCAAGGTGGATCATGAACTACAAGCGCTTCAGTTCTGCTTCACGAAGAATTTCCCTCTTGAATCTGCGGGAAATTTACTGTCACAGACGTGGAACATCTTCTCGAACGGTGACAAGATGGCAGCGATGTCGTTCGACAGATCCGTTCGCACTCGCTTTGAAGTACTTCAAGCCCTCAATGACAATTTGATCATTATTCGCCGAGACCACAAGATCCCTAGCATGCCGATGACGTTTTTCTCGGTCCAGATTATTTTCCGGCTTCAGACAAAAGAAGGTTATACGATGTGCAGTCGAACAATCCAGGCTCCTGAAATCGAGAATGCTAAGGAGTCTCACGAGTATTTCTACGATGCCTTTCACTGGTACGCGCTTTTTGCATTGAGCTCCTACCTCAAAGTAATTTCTAACTGTTGTTGTGATGACAATATTTTAGGACCCGCTTCAACCATTTGTACGACGAACTTGGAAATCCCGCCGGTTGTGAAATTGTAGCAGGTGGATCTATCAAAGATCAACACCAACTACAGTCTAGGTATTGGCTGTTTGAGCTAATTTGCTCAGTTTTGCGCTGGGAAAACGCATGTGTTGCGCCCCTATTGCTCAAACACGTTTGAGCAATAATTTTTACGTGTACCGGTAGAAGATTTTGCTTGCCCTACGTCAGCGGTACAGTGTGTTAATATTTCATATTCTATAGCGCCAGATAAATGTATTACAATAATGCAAAATGCTCAAGATGAACAAAAGGTGTGGTCTACGGAAAATGTGGTCTAGTGACAAATGAGGAGAAACGCAAAATCACTGAAAGGATAAAAAACTAACATGTAAATATCTAATGTAGGCCAACTTCCATTCATTGATACGAAACGTTCATGACGAGGTCACCAACCGAAGTTTTAAGCTCACGAACGGAGGTGCTTTCAGGTAGGCGACCAGGTTTGCCAAGAGAGCGCAGTCGTTAATGTAACCTCACGCAACGTCATTTACCAGCCCCAACCTCCTCCCAAACCACCGAGGCCACAGCAGCCACCCCAGCCTCCGCCCCAACCTCCGCCCCAGCGTCCACCCCATCCGAATCCGCCCCAAGGTCCTCCCCAGAACTCCTTCTTCTTGTTCCCGTCGATCGATTTCTCCGCAGAAGTAGCCGTCTCGACGGGTGTAGCTGCAGTACGCAACGCCGGTTGGTCGGCAGCAGCAACGTTCGCGACAGCAAGTGCAGCGACAACGGCGAGAGCAGCAATCTTCATAGTCTTGACGAGGTTCTTGCAGGTATTGGAAGAAGGTGGTGGTTGTGCTACTCAAAGCAGATTGTGTTATGGCTCTTGGCTAGTGGATCCCCCCGAATGTCGGGTGTGTGGTGTCTACCCACTTCCATCGGGCCTTGTTAGGGAAAATCTGCGA
>LGSM01000507.1:0-22476 GCA_001314345.1 Phytophthora multivora
CTAGTCCCATGAGCAGCAACAAAGTTCGCTTGTATCTCCATCCAAGCCACAAGAAGGCAGTAGTCATCTCTAGTAAGATGCACCATCGACGTTTCGTCTTTTCCCGCCATTCCTTCGTGCATGCAGCATTAGTATAGCGCCAGCCAAGCATACAAGTAGCCGCACATACTGGATAGGTAGTCTGTGCAGGCAGAGTCTTGCGGATGGGGCGGCACTTGTGATGAAGAGTCCCCGCCAGTGCAGAATGCTCTGTGGCTTGGTGGGTACAGGCGAAAATTACCGACTTGCAGCAATTCGTCATTTTCGGGCCCAATTATTATTTCTGGAAATCACCTGTGATCCCTGAAATCGTTCAGGTCTGGGGCAGAACGATTTCTGAAATCACAGGTCATTTGGCCGAAAAATGCCAGATTATCCGCCAAAATATACATGGGTACGCGCCAAAATATGACAGGTGAAAACGCCAACTTTGACTCCCCCTAATGGTGTTAAAATGATATTTTTGGAGGGCCTGCTGTACAGCATCTTGCACAGCACAACAGGCCAAACATCATCCATGTGAACTTGACATACTCGGACGTGCTGACGTCGATCGCCTCCAACAAGAAGGTCGAGTTCACGTATGCCATCGCGTTCGAGGACTGCTTCGACCGCTTCCTGGAGATTCTCCAGTGGAGAACGAGTTTTACAGAGCATGCTTTAAGAAAGTACTGTGATGATGAAGTATATGTTTTAAGAAAGTAAATAAGTAGAAAAAGTAACGTGCTGATCGAGTGCCTTGAGCGCTTGAGTGATATAGCTCTTAAAACTGAGGCATTTATCGCGCATGCGCCACTTAATGGACTCTGGCCGAGAGAAGAGATAAGCGTAGAGAATGAGAGATACCCGACGTAAGTCACTTCAGTGGCAGCACGAGAAATGCATGCACGTACTAAGGTAAGTACATGTAGTACACGCACAGCGGGCTGGTGGTCTAGCTAAATCCTGTAGTAGTAGTGCACTTTAAGTACACTGTATTGCATTGTAAACGGTTACTGTAGCGCCGTATATGCATGAAGCGTTTACCCGATCGCAGCGAGTGACGCGTCGCTCGCAACATGCTCTGTCTCTACATGTAGTGACGACTTCAACGTGGTGCGTTCGTCTTTCGCCTCCGACTCGGCGGCGCCGTCGCCTGGCGATTACCGGTTTGGATGGGCGCGTGGGTGGACCGGCGAATGTATGCACAGCCAGTGCAAAATTTGCAGTGCAAACTGGTGCTGGGACTCCGGACTGCTGCAGTGCGGTGCCGGAACTTCTGGCCCAGAAGTTGAGATATCAACCCATCCACCCCGCTCGCTTGCCAGAGCGGCTACATGCACTTCAGAATGTGCGTTGATCTCTTCAACCTGCACTGAGTGACAATTGCAATTTGTCGTCGTGGGTGGACCTAGAGGTCTTATTCACCATAGCCGGGCAAGCAACCGAACTGCAACGACACACACGCACACTGTATAAAACATGTACCCCCGACACTTGCACGGTTGCGTGAAGTTTGCGCCGCTGTAACTTACAGCCTGTGAACCTTACCACTTGTGGCGAGTTCGTCCAAGCAGCAATGATCTGACGTCTATGCTGCCGACGGCGTTTCGAGCGGGTCGGAAAAGTTGGTCGTCGCGTTGCAGGCGCCGAATCTCGTGGATAAACAATTTTTGAGACGAATCTTGCTATCCCGTCGGATGACCGTGAGCGCGCACCACTTTTTTTCATCATGCAGCGCCAAAATTGGCAAGGCCGCCAGGAGGTTACATGTGATCGGCCGCCGACATGTGCCCCATTTTGTAGAGAACATTCTCGGCGAAGAAGCTATTGTTCGGTTCGCTAACCGGACCGGTTAGGGTTGTGCATTTAGTAGGCGGTAATTGGCCTAAATCGAGAGCTTGCAACTCACAGCGATTGGACAGATTGATTTTAAAAAGTGCTGATTGGGTTAAAATATCAAGCATGGGTAGAGAGCGGGCTTCACTGCCCAGAACCGGGCCAGTGCGGCAACCCCAAACTCCGGTTTTTGATCGGTTGACTTCGGTCATTAGAGAATTTGCGCTGTAGTGGAGAAGACGCCAACCCAGAAAAGCAGGTACGGATCAGAACCGCGTCGCTGTTTGCTGTTGCACGCGCCGCCTCGCAGTCCACGGCGGACAACTAACGTGTGTGTGCTTCTTGTTCCTTCTTGTGTCTGCCTTGCCAGCTTGCAGTAGTGCATTTGTCGCATTTATCCTATTGCCAAGAAGAGTGAGATAGTCGCTCACCCACCTCAAAACAAGTTGCAGAGCGAACCGCACACGCCGTTTGTGCTCGAGCTCGTTTTGTTGTCCACTCTCTCCTCCATCACCACACGCAAAAGCACAGCACTTGTACCCTTTCTGTGTGTGCCACTTGCTGCCTTGTTGCGCTTGCGCTCTCGCAGTTAGCTGGACAGAGGAACTGAGTTGTCATCCGGCCTATTGCCGCCCACACACGTCCACGCAGTAGGTAGTTTATTCTCGAACTACTGAAAGACGACACCGTGGCGACGACAGCAGAGATCCAGCAGAGCGAGTCCGATACAGTGACGGGAGTTGGCTAGTTACTGCAACGCACACAAACACTCAATTCAGTAGCCGATAGCTCGCACAGTATTTGAAGAACGGAGGGAACCAAACCAATGACAGCGGAGGGCATGCGTGCCAAGCGACGAACCACTTACCAGAACATGCACGAAATCGTCAAATTGGCCAAGAAATACTCACCCAAGCTGGTGAAGGGCTACAGTGCAGGAAATATCTCCGTGGTGGACAAGAAGAGTTGGCTCGAAGTCTGCGATCGCAAGCACCGGTATGTTTCGATGCGTCTCTTCAGGAGGGTGCGGTATTGTGTGCATTTACTAATTAATTGCTATTTTGATGAACAGATACGGCGCAAACTTGCGAGCATATTACAAAGAATGGAAGCGTCAGCCGATGGAGCCCACGAAACCAAGCTTTTGGGAGTGGCTGGATGATGAATCGATTGAAGTCGCTGGCGTACCGAGGACGAAGCTAGAGCGGGAGACTGTGTTGTACTGTGATACGGCTGCTGAACGTCAAAAGTTTGCGCTCTCGGTGCAGAACGGTGTAATTGTACATGATGCCTCTCAAGAAATTGTGGAAACGGGACCCGATGGATGGATTTTTGTTTTACGCGATGGCGTTCTTTACGGCTCACAAAAAGAGACGAAGAAGATCCCTCGAATCCACCATACGAGCTTCGTAGGCGGAGAGTGTGTGCAGACGGCTGGCATGATGGTGATCACGGACGGGGTTATTAAAACTATTTATCCCCATAGTGGTCATTACCGACCGTCGGAGTACGAGCTGCTGGTGCTGCTCCGCTTTCTTGTGAACAATGGTGTAGACTTGAACGATGTAGATGTCGACGTCCAACGAATCCAGAAAGTGTTTCGTGACTCAATCAACGGTGCACTTGTGAAGAAGCTGGACAATGCGCACTTCTGGAATGCGTACCGTGTATGGTACTTTTTGGAGGAGAAGCATCTCGCGTGGAAGATTGGACTCTTTGACGAACTTGTAGAGACTGTCGGGCAAAAGACAGACATGCACGTGACACTTGAGCGATCGGAAATTCTGGAGGACAGCGTAATGGATGAGATCATTGACGAGGCCTCTGACATTTCGTTCAAGGATGGAGGATCTCATGCGTTGTCCCTCTTGCACCCCGCATACGATGCACCAACTTTTGAAGATACCGCAAAGCAGCTAGCTACGTGTGAGTTACAGCCGTAAATCGCTTGGTCGAGGCCACCCGACAATATTTTTTGCCTTTCAAGTCAAGACACCATCACCACCTCCGCACCTTGGTGGCAGCGGATACAACACACGTCAAGCAAAATATAATGTAATCTAGTGACCAGAGACACGGAGGGACTCTCTCTAGTGTATTGGTAGTTAGCATATTGGTAGTAGCAACAGGGACGAGGAAGCAGAAGAAGTCATTATTTGCTCGCAGCACTCAAGCATCTAGCGCGAATGCTGCGATGCGTTTGATTTATATTTTATGAATTTGAGTTTCACGACAGTTTTTCTTTTTTTTAGTTGGTTACGGGGGTTTCCAGTGCCTGCATGTGCCGTCTAAATCTGTTTTGTATTGAGCAGGCGTTTACTCCAAAGGTGATGTCGGAACGAAGCTACATTGGTGCCGAAGGGGGAAATACTGGTGCAGAAGGAGAAGATTTTGGTGCTCCGGTGCTCAGCCAAATTCACGTTTCATGCTACGTCACGGCTGCAAATCGGGCCACACCAGTATTTAAGGTCCAACCTCGGCTTAACAATGTGCAAGTCGTGATGCCTGCTAGCGATTCGTCCTCAGGTGGTGGAGTAATTGCAGAGATGATGTCGACTATGTCTCCCAGTGGCAGTGGTGCAGCCGAGTGGAATTTCGACTCAGTGTTTTCGTCAACTTCACCTTCACATGCTATCGATTTTTTCACTGAGATCACACTGCCAGCTTTACGAACTGCACGAGATGGGATCAATTCAAATGTTGTTGTATGGGGAGTTCACCCTACTCAGAAATTCCGGTTGCTTTTTGGCAAAAGCGTGGCCAGGGGAGGCTTTGCCCCTCAACCTGAAATGGCAGTGAACGACGTTGTCGAACTCTACGGTCAACTTGTGGGAATGCTCCACGCTTTCTTTTCTCATTTGGATATGGGGTCGCAGCAGCGAGATAGCGAATCTTGGCGACTAGGAGTTAGCAGCTGGATCCTTGTGGACAACCAAGCAATTGACTTGTTGAAGCCTTCAACAGCGGGAACTATGGATATTGGGCTGACATCTTCAGCCGAATCAGTAAGTTTTATTACGCTAGAAGCTCCATCCCTAGCTACAGCTTTTCGCATTGTGCAGACAGCGAAGACCAACCGCATTGTACGCAAACAGAACTCGGAGAGTGTCCACTTTTTCGTACGTTTGGCGTTATTTCACGGTGGCCAAGTCAGTACAGCGCACCTTGTTGATCTCGTTGACCAAAAAGACTTCCAGGATGATGTATTGATCCGAGAAAAACTAGCGCTGTATAACATTTTTCAAAGCCTGAGGCAACCTACATTTTCTCCAAGGCAGAACAGCAGCCATGCTTCAGATTCTGCCTTTGGAGCAGCTAGTACACTGAATTCTACAGGAAAAATGGTGTTGTCAAACTTTATGCGGCCGTTGCTGACCGCTAACGCCAAGACTTTCCTTTATGCAAATGTAATCGACTCGCGCGCCAGTTTACGGGAAAGTGTGCAAATGTTGAACGCTGTAGCCAGTCTTAAAGGGTTTGCTTGTGTTTGTAAGCCACTTCGCGGGGTGCCATTCGAGAAGTTAGGTTTCCAGCCTACTATGAAAGAATCTGAGCCACAAGAATTTATCATCCTGCCAGAACAGAGCGGATATTGCATGGAAGGAAAAGCAATACCCGGGTTAAAGCGCTCGACATCATCACCACCTCTTGGTGCTTCTCCACCGCTGTTATCTACGTCGAATTTTTATCAGACGATGAAGAAACCAATAACGAAAGAGACTCCCCACGAGCCGGTTCTTGCTGCACGCGTTGAATCTGACGCTATGAGTTGGTTGGATGTGTTTACGCAGCGAAAGCGAGATATCCTTGGTGGCTCTGTTGACAATGCAGATACGACAATATCTTCGCGTAAAATTTCTGAAAGAGCTACTGAAAGCTCAGTATCATTTGACGGCAGAGTGAGGAACGAGCAGCTAGAGCAGAGCTCTGCCACAGCCGAAACGAGACCATCAATCACCAACTTGTACGAGCAATTGCGAGAGTCTTTGGAAGATGTTAAAGAGATCGAGCTGGGTAGATCCAACAATTCACGAGCATCCTATTGCTCGCTTCATTCGTTGCCCCCTGATCACTCGATGAAGGAGACCAATGACCCACTTCCAATTGTCGATCGCGATACCAATGATGGAGAAGTCCAACAGCTTGGATACAGCAGAAATACAATCGGAGGTATTGTACGCCAGCAGAGTGAGCAGGAAGCGGATGACGAATTCTCTTCGTGGCCATTGTCCAATTATCTAGAATCTGCAGAGATACCAGGTCCACTAGCTGATTCTTCTGTCCCCACGTCGCCACTCAAGCCCGATAGTATCACGTTAGAAGTGTTGAAGAAGGCGGGTATAGCTCCTTGTGTTTTAGAGCCTCCAAAAGTCGATGGCTTGGATGTCAGGATGGTCCAAAAGGTTCAAGCTGCAGACGCAACTTTACTACGCAAAAACTACGATGCTCTGCTCTCAATCGTTCGTGAGCAACAGAAAGCTAAAGAAGCAGCAGAAGCTCGTGCGACTGAGGCACTTCAGGATCAGGAAGAGATGCGTGCTGCGTTTGAAGTCCAAATTGAGAACATGAAGCTTGCTAATGTTGGGCTTCGGAGCAAAGTACGCGCTCTCGAGAAGCGAACGTCGCTCCCTCAGGTGTTCGAGCAATACGAGCAGGAACTGCGCACACTCCAGGGCCAGATCCAGGAACTCCAAGCTCGGAATGTGGCGCTTGAACTCCGGGTGAGTTTAGTTGTCTTCTAGTGTACAAGTTAGTCATGAATGTGCTCATTTATTCGATATTGATGCAGTCGAGCGGAACGGATGGGAGTGGCCATGTCATTGTAGGCTCGAATGGATCATCAACGGAGTTCAAGAAGAAGTATCAGCAAGTTGCAGAGGTAAAAAATGCTCTGGAACAAGAACTGATGGAGTACCGAAGAAGAGAAAGGTTTGTAGTTGGTATAAACCAAGGGCACGAGAAAACACTAATTTGAACGTGCTGTCGTTGACTGCAGACATCATCAAGTCCACAGTCGACTGGCAGGTGAATCGACTCGGCGGGTGGGCCAGTTATCACGGTAGTTGTCTAACATCCAGAAGCCTTTTTGGCGTGAAGGACACTCTGACAAATGTGTTTGCTTGATGTAATTAGAGACCTGAATAACAAGGAAGAAGATCTCGTTGCAACGCGACTGAGTAAGCAGCGCATGAGCACAGAAATGAATCAAGCAATTGAGAAAGCGGACCAACTTCATCACGAAAACGAGAAGTTGTTGCAAGAGAAAGCAGCCACAACTGAAGAGCTTCTTGCCACCAGGATGTATCTCGCCTCGCTTGAAAATGTACGTCCGTTTGGCTCGAAAACGATAAATTCGCAATTTTCTTGACCTGTTTGTATTTCAGGAGAAGAAGAAGGCGTCGATCCTCAATCACTTCGTTGAAAAGCACGGCGATCGCATGAACAAACTGCGCAAGCATGGCCAATCGTGTCCGAAAGGCGAAAATTGGCTTCGCGACCAGAACGCACGCGACTGCGAAGATAAACTATTGGCAACAGTCAAGCGGTCACTCCCGCAAGCTGTTCCGCTTTGTAACAAGATATTACGACGTCTGGAGATGCAAGAATTGTCACTACGCGAGTTCTCCGAGCGTGAAGTGGACTTTATCAACCTCCTAGTTGATCTCGTGTCCGACCAACCTACAGTCTCCCTAAAGCAAATGATCGAGCAAGAGATGAAGAAGCTTCAAGCAAACTAACAACCAAAACGTGTTATAAAAGCAATAAAACGATAATTTGATGTAGGCAAATGCCAAGGAGATGGAGAGCATCCACACTCCACGAGTCTGCATTATCTGCATATAGCCGTAGCGCAGAACGCGCTGGCACCTGCCATACTTAATGTGTCTTTCCTTCTCTCTACGATAACAATGCTCGAGATGGCAGCCGTTTGTCAACCACAAACGTAGCGACCAGGCACTTAGTCGACCGTGGCCATGGCAACGTCCTGCTCCGTGAACTTGCCCTTCTCGGTCTCGGACACAGCGCGGTTCTTGCGCTCCAGGATCTTCTTGCGGTCCTTGTCAAGCTTGAGCTTGGTGATGACCACCTTGGAGGCGTCAATGCCAATGGGCACCGAGGCGCCGTTGGCCTTCTCGCGCACCACACGCTCGACGTGGATGACGAACTTCTTGCGGTACACGGCGGTCACGCGGCCCTCACGGGACTTCTGCGAGCCACGCACGATCATGACCTCGTCCTCCTTACGGATAGGCAGGCTGCGGACCTGAAAGATAAATAAATCATGAGTCAAACGCCGCCTTTGACATACCTGGGGGTTGGTAGTAGGTGTAGCTGTCGTCCTGTAAATAGGAGTCGACACTTACGGTTCAGGCGATGCCATGAAGTGCCAGACTCTTGACGAGTTTCTGACATGGACTTACAGCGCTGAAAGTACCAGTGTACTAACTTACATTGTACTTGTTCTGCAGCTCCTTGGACAGAGGCGCGCTCATGAGCACACGACGCTGGGTCGAGTGGGCGCCGAAGTGGGCCTTACGGCTTTTGCGGCGCGACGAGGACACGGTCGAGTTGAACTTCACTGTTGATTCACATCAGACACTCCGCGTAAGAAATTATTTATTCCAATACATTTTTTTGTAAGACCATAGCAAAGAGGACGTACTCTTGTTATCACGTAAGAAAAGAGATACTGGACGCTTCGCTACAGTGTCGGGCGGTGGAGGCCTTGGAAGCCAACCAAGGTAGAGGTACGGTTAATTGTGACGGTTAAGGGTAGGGTAAAGCTTTGACCGGTTAAAGTGGATTTGTTTGTTTGTTTTGTGAACCTTTTTTTTCTCACACATTTGAAAATACGTTTGGTGGACGTTTAGGTGGACGTATTTTTTTAGGACATTGAGAGACGGCTTTTGTGTGGAGTCTGTTGACTGTTTCTGGCAGATCGGCTTGTGTTGCTCCGCGCTCTTGTAGGCACTACCAGCTTCTGCTTCAATGCGTGCTAGAGTGCAGAATTATTAGCTGTTTGGCATTGAAACGATAGAAAAAAGACACAAACTTACCTCCTGGATGAGAGTAGCAGGCTCGGTAGCATTCTGCACACGTGAGTTCTTCAGTATGTCGCCAGCACTTGGTCTTTCTGCTGCATTTGAATGCATCATCTGTGCGTTTAGAGCAGCGTGTTAGCGACTAGTATAAATTACTATTCACAGGTTTAGTACCTGCTGAATTGTACTGCAGAGCTGCTTCGAGTACTCTGGGCCAAAAGAAGGCAATTCTCCATCTCGAAGGCCGTGCCATTCCTTTCCAGCTTCTGGCAATGGTGTTCCGGTGGTGATCTCGAGCATCATGATACCTGCATCACCATACAAAAAATCTGTTTGAGTACTGTCACCAGAAAATTTACCCCAGTAGGCTCTAGGTTACCTAGACAGAAGATATCCGCCGAAGGAAGTCGGTCAGCGCTGGAAAGCAGCTCCTTGGCCATATACTTCGCATCTCCTTCGAGTTCGCCTATTTTGCTCGATCCCTTAGTCACTTTTCCTGCCATCCCGAAGTCCCCAATCTTTAGCCGACCGTCTTCGGTAATAAATATGTTGTCCGGCTTGATGTCCAGGTGAACGATGCCGTTCTCATGGAGTACTTTTAGCCCAGTTGCAACATCCTTCAGAATACCCCACAAGTAGCTTTCTGGGAGTACCTCACGATTGCGCGTTGTAATAAAGTCTAACAACGTGCCGCCTTCGCACAGCTCCATTTGCAAGAAGAAAAAGCCTGCAAACAACGTCGAAGATAGTGAGAAAGACCTTCTGTAGCAGTGGTGCCGACAACATTGAAGGGCAGGCATTACCATTTTCCTGCCAAGCTTGGTAATAGCGCACGATATTGTCAAAGTTATTCTCGGACGATGCCAAGCTTTCTAGGATGACAATTTCTTGGGCCCAGAGGTCTCTGTGGGATGAGTAAAGTTAAGAAAGATAGGCGGCAATCAAATGCAGTTTAATGACCATCAGAGTAGCGTACCGTTCTCGATCATTTCGCACTGCTTGCTTCGACTTTTTGACCGCGAAAAGCGCTCCACCATTTGGATCGCGGACCTATTCGTTACACAAGCTGGTCAATACGAACACTCATTCTGATTCAACTGAAAGTCAGTGAATATTTCACTGTACCTTGAACACTTCCGCCGATACGCCTGCTCCGAGCCAGCGAATGACTTGCAAGTCCTCGAACGAAGAAACAAAGTGGTTCTATCCCAACAATTTACAGTTCAGTAAACTGAACTTTCATGCACCTCAATCACCAAAGACACTTACTGGACAATCCACCACGCTTAGGCGCTTCAACACAACCTGTTTTAATGACAAACGCCGTTGAACATGCACCGGGCTTTTCATTGACAACGTCGCTCCAAGATTCTGGCTCAACAACGTCGCTGGACTCGCACACGGCGGTGACACCGATCTGCTGCACCTACCACCACACCCACATCAATATTTCCCACTAAACGCCGTTGTATCCGTACAGCTACGAACCTTCTGGCGAGCCCAATCCTCCTGTGAGACGTCGGGGTGCTCTGCTCCGAATTGGATCGCCGTTGCTGGATTCTACTGGGCGACAGTAACGCCCGTCGGCGATACGGCGGGTCCTGTCTACCATACACATCCATCCTCTCCATACGACGTGTGTGATGGCGGAAGGTTCCCTCGATTGCCTTCGCTTTAGCGTCACAGGTACTTTGACTAGATGTGTCATCATCGTTATCATTGCTGGTACGGTTCTCGCGCTGTTCGTCATCGTTCTCGTCATCATCGTCGCTACTCATGAAGCTCAGGGTCTTGTCAACACGTGGAGATGAGGCCTCCTCCATCGCGGCGTGCAGAGAGCGCTTGCGCATGGGCGACGGCGACGCGAAGTCCCGCGGCATTACTCTTGCTATAAAAATGGGTAATGCTCTGTATAGGCATATTTAAGACATACGTATTTTTGGACCAATCACAATACTGCAAAAAACTTTCTGATGCTATTTATAGATGCAGAAGCTGAGCCCCTGAGCTCATCAGTCTGAAGCTGTTCGGAGGCGTCGAGATGCTGGGCAAGATCTCGCAATGGCTGGCCACGCGGCACGAGGATAAGGGCGACGTCAGCGACGCCTTCGTGCAGCAGCGTTACGACGCGCTGGTAGGTGGAATGGAGCTGCTGCATTGAAAGGGACGGGGAAATCTGAGAATCTGATGCACTTGAACTTAGTCTCGATTGAAGAACGCGACGCTGGCTGTACTACGCAAGGAAACCGCAGCAGAATTAAGTGAGCATCAGCCGCTTATTGGCCAGGAGGAAGGTGTGGCGCTGGTGTCGCTACCCCGTGAGCAGCGCCAGCAATTAACAGATTGCGACCCTTGTGTCGGAGAGCTTTGTACGTTGCAGTAGAAGAAAGTCTAGTAAATGTTGCGGTTTTAAAGTTTTGGCTTTATTGATCAGGTGCGGCTTTGGAGGAGTGTTTGGTCCTGGGACTCAAGTCACGTAGCGATGAGGACCAACCGTCTTGGTGGCACGTGCTGTATGCCAGTACGCTTATTGTGGACGAGCCGACGCTAGTGCAAAGCGTGTTATCTGCTGCATTTTTAGCGGAGGTTGGTTGGTGCAGTTTTGAACGAGAAGGTCTTTGGTTACGTTTTATTTACGCTTGTGCTGTGATCTTGACAGACCGATGTAGGAAAATCACGCTGCTGGCTTAAGATTGCGCTGAACAACCACACGATTGAATCAAGCATAATGGTAAGAATGTCAGTTTGTGCTTGCTTGCTTGGTGTGTTGGCTGCTCACAGTCCGTGGTTTGTGATCTAGATGATCTTTTCCATGGCGTGTGAGCACCTCATCCGCAATAACTACGAGGAGTGGTCACTTGTTCGCTGTTCTGAAGGACTTGGTTTGTTTCTTGAGCTGGTTATCGCGCTTCGCGAAGTGCACTTTGCTATTGAAGTCAACGGTGACCCATTCCACTTGCCGGAACCCGTGGAATTGGCTGACGTAGCAGAACCTGTTACTGAGAGCAATACTGGGGAAATGGTCTCCACAATTACGGATGCTGATATCGCTGCAGCGGTAGGGGTGTCACCTTCTAGAGCTGGATCATTATTACCACTTCAAGAGATCGAGCCTGTGCTGATAGAGCTTGAGGACGCAAAAGATCTGGAAATCCAAGGTGCAGTGGTGGTTGCAGTTGGAGAAGAGGAAGAAGTGATCCAGTTACCTTCGGCTTTATTTCCGCACCGCCTCAAAGGCATTAAACCGTGGCAGTACGTGTTCGGGGTCAGTCTGGCCTCGCTTTCGAAAAACCCGTACCACAGTCGCTACGCTCTGATTGATCCTTTACTAGCACTTCCGAACATTGTGGACGATTGTGTTGCAATTCTAAGGCAGAACCCGGATACCCCACGGTTATTTCGAACTACAGTGCTGAGCATTCGTCTGAATCAACTCCGAGAGATTGTGGAGACTGAGGGCTCGGTACCGAAAGACCTGGATCCGCAATGTGCAGGTGCACTGCTCTTGGATTTTCTGAAGAACTTACCAGATTCTTTGGTGACAGACGACAAATATGACGCGTTCGTGGCTGCTGGACAACTGCGTGATGAGGATGCCAGTGTGCGCAATATCACGTGCTTGGTGAACGATCTACCTGCCCATTGCCAAATTGTGCTGAAGAGGGTGATGAATCTTATGAACTTCCTGCAACAGCCGGAGCATTCGGAACAGAACGGAGTGGATGTTTTGACAGCGTCTACTGTTCTAGCTCCTGTCATTGCCTTCAGGAAAGATGCAGGAAGTGGATTACCATCTGAACGTCCTCGTGGTAGGACCCACTCTCAGTATCAAGATGTAAGGTATGCAGCAGTGGGCGCCCAAGTAGTGGAGCGGATGATCCAGCACTATGCAAGCATTTTCCACGATGTGCGTGTGCAGGTTGTTGATGCTCTCGAGCGTTTGGAGGCGAAAAAAGAAGCCCTTCGCATGGTTTCGCATCAGATGAAACTCCAACCACAGATGAACTTTTTATCGGACAGACAGCAAGTTAACGAGATATCTCGACTGTTCCGTGGGCATCTGGAAGGAGGTGATATCGCCTCTCAATCTATTCAAAATGACTCCGCTACTGTAGAGTGCCCAAAGTCTGACCTGGCTGGCCTGGATAATGACGCTCAGACTACCGCTGCTGTTAATTTGGAGCTGGATTTGCTGGGGCCAACAGTTGCGACGCCCCCAACCAGCGCTACCAGCAGTGGAGCATCTTCTCCCACGACCAGCGAAACAACAGAGCAGGATCTCGTGAGCGTTTGGGAACAATTCGGCTTCAACAAACCAAATGTATTGGGAAATTTTGATAAAGGAGGCGTACTGATGCTGCGAGCCATTTTGTACTGGCTAAAGAGCGACCCAGATGCACTACCGTTGCTAAAGATGCGGGCTCTGCCGTCCGAGTTGCCATCTTATGATGCAGGGCTGGTGACATCATCTATTTGCGAGGCGTTGGTGAAGCTGCTGAAGTTATTGTACGTATACTGCTACTTTTTATTATGGTTCTGGCATCGGCATGACGCTAACAAACCCTATTTTATCTGACCTACAGCTTAAACCCCAAACACCCTGAAATTGACATTGTGGCAATGTCGCTAGAGCCGTTCTGGGAGCTTTTTGATGAAGACATGTACTTCAACAAACTTTTCATGTTCATGGTCCAGGTATTCGACCAACTCTGGAGTGAACTTGATCCAAAGGCGGCGTCTTTTACCCGAGTAATAACTGAGACAGAGGGGATCATGAATGAATTGCTGAAGAAGGCCCCAGTTACTGTGAACGACCTGCGAGTGGAATGGGAACAGATAAGGGCGCGTCACATTGAGGAAAGTGAAGAAGAAGAGGAAATGGAGGAGCAAAGCGAGCTCGTGGAAGATGAAGCGCTTCGCGTTGCCGCTCTCTCTGATCCGTCGCTTTTGTCGCCTCCATTGCGCTACTCGAAGAAGAAACCTTCTTTCGACTTCAAACCGGACGATTACAAGTGGAAGCTGATGGATACGTCGAGCATTCTGACACTAGACCATATCGCTTACATTGACCATGCGCTGCCGATCACAAGTCAACTCTGCCGTTGGTTTCGAATCTACAGCGTCGAGGCCAATGGATCTTCATTGGAGACACTGCTGATTCTAGCAAAGAAACAGAGCCCGACGCTTTTGGTAGTCAAGGATGCCGAGGGAAACGTGTTTGGCGGCTTCGCGTCGGACGAATGGCATCGAGCATTCCACTATTACGGAACTGGCGAATCGTTTTTATTTTCCTTTGCGAACCAAAATGCTGCGGGTGGGTTTGTGAAGTACCAATGGAGCCGCAAGAACAGTTATTTCATGCTGTGCTCGGACGAGTCATTGATTATGGGTGGTGGGGGCAACTTCGGCTTGTTCTTGGTGAGTCAGGCACATTCCTTGAAATTGGTGCAGTAGTTTTCTTTCTAACAGTTTTTGTTTGACCTTTCAGGATAGCGATTTATCGAGAGGGTCAACTGGTGCGTGCGAGACGTTCAACTCGCCTCCTTTAACTACTTCGCAAGAGTTTTCTTGCGTCCAAGTCGAGCTCTGGGGATTCACAACAGGAGACAAGCCTACTGGGATGGGTGAGAGACACAGGAGGAGCGTATTGGACTAGCAGCTAGGAACGGTGCAATCTGGACATTATCCGCTTAAAAAACGATAGCGGCATATTTTATTTACTCGGATCTGGGAGCTCGATAGCACATGTAGTGGGACGGCGGCACCCGAACGCTGGTGACTTGGGTTGCGTACAGTAGGTAAATGTATTCTGTGAAAAAAAAGTAGTAAAACATCGCCTACTCATTGCAAGTTGAGGTCGCCATTCGGTATCAATTGGTTGTCCAGCTCTGCTTCAAACCTCCGGAATGGAGCTTCAACAGCTTCACGCTGCAAAAAAATCAAGAGTGACATAGCAGGTCAGATATGAGCCGTTGCGCGTCTGGAAAAACATTCAACGAACCTCTTCGGCCGTGGGTGTTGCACTCGCCTGCAACTGCGGCTGCAATTGCTCCAGCTCGTGCTCGAACACTTCCGAGAACCGCTGCAGAATCCGCTGTAGAAACACTTTGAGTGCGGCGCAAGCTGCATCGGAAGTTCGGTCGTGGAATAAAACTGCCTGGACATTCTCATTTTGGAGCGAGATCATGATGAGGCCGCCAGCTGAGGTCTGTGCAGTATAAAAATTAATATCGGTGAGGTGTACGATAATTGAAGAAATTCTGCTCTATCGAGAACCTACGGGCATTGGGCTGCTGCCGGATCGATCTTTCTTGTCAGTTCTGCTTGGATCGAAATGTACCTGCACAACCTCTGACGACGACATACAGTTAGAGAGCACATATAATAACCCATATTAAAATGGTCTAATGCACACCTCCGCCGTCGATCTCACGCGCGAACTGCGTGAAGGACATGACGAGCGCGTCCACACCTTCCGCGTGCGCCTGTGGGTTCCATTTCCACTGGTGTGTAAACAGACACACGCCTGATTGCTGGTGCAGCACCTTGACCATGCGCAGCTCACCGAGCAGCACGTTCATTGTGGCAAATCGATGAGTGTGGAATAGGCATTAACGTGACACTTTAGTGGCATCACAACTGCTCTTTTATTGTAATCACGACTTCCCAATTGCAAACATGAGTGGCATGAAGGCGACGTATAAGTTCCACGGCGAGGTGGTGCACTCGTTCGAGAGCTTCCCCAGCGCCTCTGACGCCTCCAACGAGTATGCACCGCCGCCTGGAGAGGAACAGCTTAACCACTCGTACTCGGGAAAGATGGACGGAGGAAACCCCATGCCGGAACTCAAATCTACGGGCCCCTACGCTGCACTCGTCACCTCCATCAAGGTGCGATCATTAAACAATAACCGAATATTATAGCGTGGCGAATGTTCTAACTAATTGTGACTTTGATGCAGCGAGCTAAGGAGGATAGTGAGGCGTTCCTGAAGGACCGCGTGGAAGGCCCCGTGCCAGCCAAACTCTACAACCAATAAACACATTTGCTTCCTTTTCAACAAAACAAGAGTATTACTTTCATCATTTTCTAGGTGAAGCGCTTAACCACAAGGCCAAACGACAGTAGTGTGCAAGTATCAACAGCTCTGGGAAATGTACGCGACCACCCGATTGAAAATAGGTCGCTTTGAATCCACCTATTTCTCAGATTCGCTCTCGTCGCTCTCGTTCCACACGGGTAATGGCATGTGCTCCAGCTCGCGGTAGGAGCGGTCTGTCGCTTTATGCCGCTTCTTGTAGCGGCGCTTGGTGCGAGTCACTGGAGCATGTAACATCTTCATGAGACTGGGAACCTGGTGTGCCGCGTGCGTGCGTAGGTGGCGGCCGGTGTAGTCGGTTTGTGTGGTGCGGCCTCTGCTCCTTGTGCCTCTTGCAGCGACGATGTCGCTTTCAGACGTTTCCGAAGCTTTCTGAAGATGTTTGGGGTTTGTACATTCAGTGCAAAACCATGGGATTCCATCAGGAGGGACCATGACAAGGTTTGTACAATTGAGATGGAAGGCAGCAGGGCAGCCGTCACAGCAAATTAGTTCGCCGGCTAGGCCGCAGCGAAAACAGGCGTCTTCGTTTAAGTCATTCTGCATAGAAAATCAACAACAGTTAGAGATCTAGCCTAGCACAGAGCAGTAACATTAAGGAACTTACCTGATCAGTGTTGACGAAAATCTGCTTGCCGTTCACGCGATCAATGAGGCGATGAATACGGTCGGGGTCAATAGTACTGGACGATGGGACGCGCTTGTTCCACTTCGACTTGCCATTTGCAAAAGCTCCAAGCTCGTCAATAACCCGTGCTCGTGCCTCCGAGAGGCTCAATCGTGTGCGGGTAAGCTTCGTTCCATGAACAGTGCGCTTGGGTTGGGTCGATACAGGCACCATCTTTTTAGGACGACTACGCTTCTTCGGCGGACGACCTGGGCCTCTTTTTTTGACTGGTGAAGGGGAATCAGCCACTTGAGCGAACCCTGCTGGAAGCTCTCCCGTAAAGTCTGCCGTCCAATCTGACTTGCCTCCGCAGATATAGCTGTGTAGTGCTCTCATTTCAGGCAGGTGCTCGCCCGCTATGACCTTTTCATACCAGTTGCTTTTGCGTGTCTTCTTTTCGATCGGGTTGTTCTGTGCACCTTGGGGTGGTGTGAGAGATACGTCCTCCTCGGTTGTCATTGAGCACTCGGAGGCTGGTCTACTTGATGGTGGACTACGACGAGGCTCCACATTGTCATCCTTCTTAGCGGGGTGGCGCTGTCGATGGCTGAGGAACAATCGACGATTCTTGAACCCGTAATAATCCAACCAGCTGTCATCCATCTGAGAACTCTTAAGCAGCGCCAGTGAAGACAAGTGGACAGGTCGTTTAAGCTCGGGCGGCTCCTCGTCCACAGGCACCTGCCTTTTAGACTTCGCAGTGCCCACCACTCGAGGATTGAACGACGGCATTTTCGAACGCTTGAGACCAATTTTTCCTGTACACGCAGTGGATCCACATTTGCAATCAGCAGCTTCGCCGAAATGCGAGAAGTTGTAGTCGATGGTGATCTCCTCGTTAAAAGCGATGTTGCGGCGGGCAAAAATGCCGATGCGCTGCATTCCATCCACGTTCCACTTCTGGGTCACGCTGTTGGGATCGCAACTATGATTGATGAAACGGGAATCGTTACTGCGGTACTTCGCGTCGATGACAATGTTCTTCTCCAGCTCCATCATGTAAAAGTTAACCTAGCGCACCATCCCAATGTCAGTAACGCTCTCCCCAACGCAATCCCCATACAAGCTTACCTCGCCGTTATCCCTGTACTTGATCAGCCTGCGTTCGCACTCCTCATCATCAATGACTTCCCCGACGTATTCAATGATGAACTCTCCGGCCATGATCTTGTCGCTGGCAACGAGTCCAAACCCCGGCCCTGGGATATACTCCACTCTCACTGACTTGAGCTCCCTCCTCTTAATGGCGCGATTGCTGCACAGACTCGGGTCGGGGGCAGAGCAAATTTCATCCGAGCAACTGATGAACATCATGCGGTTGAAACACCCTTCTCCGCAGTAAGACCTGTCATCCGCCTCTTCATGTTCTTTTCCCACATCGACACCCTTGTCTTCCAGCTCCTTTTGAGCTTTGGCACTGGCCATCATTGTCGTACGCTTGGTCATGGACTTGTGGGTCTCCTCACAGCACGTGCATTTGTGCACGGGGAAGTCAGCAATGGGCATCTTAGTGGATACATAGACGCACCGACTGATCCTGCCGAATGGCGGCGGGCGACGCACCAATTGGCGCTCCTCGATACTCTTGATTTCTGCCTCTTTGAAGGGCAATTCAAACTCCTCAACGTGCTTCTCGGTACGAGATTTGGCTGCACCACGACGTTTAACAAGCGGCGGTGGTGGGGGCGGCAGATTTCGCGCATCTTCCTCCAGGAGTTTCACAAAGCTCACCGTCTCCGGGTCCACAGCGAGCAATTGAGTCGTCTCGGGCTTAGTTGCGGGCTCATTGGCGATAACCACGGACTTGTTCACTTTGGGTGGACGACCAGGACCGCGCTTGACCCTCTTGGGCGAGTCGTGGGAGGCCACAGCCTCAAGTTTGCGCTTCCTGGGCCGCCCAACCTTCTTCGGTGGCATTATGTACAGCTAGCTAGCCACACGAGCAGGTCAGAGGATGATTGGCGAGCAAAACCGAAATTTGAGTCCAAAGTTTCGCGCCATCAGATATGATTGGTTGAAAACCGTTGATAGAGAGTTTCTATTGGATAAAAACGTAATGGCTACATCTGCAACATTGCGTGCGTCAGCATGTCATTGTGACGAGCTAGAGCTGAGCTTCCCGGTTGTTGACCTCGTTCAGCGCGGCTGCAAGCGTCTTCACGGCCTCAAGTTCAGCGAAGTCCACCTGCGCCTTCTTCAGAACGCCGCGGATGTACAGTCGGCACGAGTACAGCGCCTTCTTGGTGCCCTCAGCCAGGTAGTCTTCGGCCAGTCGAGTGGTGGCCGCGCACAGATCCTCTACCTTCTGCTGCTCCCGCTCCCAACCAGCCACTTGCAACGCGCGACATTGCTTCAGACGGCAGTCACGCGCCTTGTCGGAGCGGCCCTCGACACCGTCGTTGAAGTGCGCATACACCTGCCACACCTTGGCATCGTTCGTTACGATGGACGTCACGCGGCCAAAGAGCATCGCCAGTTGCTTCTTGTAGTGCGAATCGGACCGCGGTGGTGTTGAATCAGCGGCCGTAGTTGCCTCATCGAGCTCAGCTAAGTCTTCATCGTCGTCCAGTTGGTTACCCTCATCCTCTTCATCCTCCTCATCAGCCGTCGGGATGTCACCCGCCTCGGCGTCGGCCTCCTGCTGCATCTTCTTCAGCGACTCAGGGTACACGATTGCCTCCACGAGCCACGCCAGCAGCTCACTGTCCACTGGGCGTTTGTGCTTGGCTCGCATATCCAGGAGCTGGTGCATAGCGTACATGGCCTCACCATAGCGCTTCGTCTCCATCGCGCACAGTGCGTAGTTCTCCCACATCTGCCACATGTGACGCTTCTGCTTCAGAGCTTCTTCCAGCACCGCGAAGGCCTCCGCGTACCGCTGGTTGTGAAGATGAATAGAGCCCAAGTTGCCCCAGGCCTCGCCATTATCAGGTTCAAGCTGTACCACACGTGTAAATGCACGCATGGCCAATGCCCAGCGATTAACGCGCATCGCAATCGAGCCCAGCGTGAACCAAGCGCCTGTGTGCATGGGACCGACCCGCACAGCATCCTCATAATGGGGAATTGCCGCGTCGTAGTCGCCCTTGTCGAAGTAAAAGCGCCCGAGAGAACGCTTCGCGCGAGCGAACCTCTGCTTCGACAGTGTCCAGGACGTCTCGTAATGTGAAGGCTCCTGGGCCAGGTCTCCGAGCGTGACCCACATGAACGGAGTGGGGGCGATCTCCAAGCGCTCGCGCACAAGCTTCTCGGCGCGCATCGGCTTGTCCAGAAGCTGGTAGCACTTGACGACGTCATCCCACATTTCTAGCTCTTCGCAGATTTCAACAGCACTGCCAAGAACGCCGAGCTTGAAGTAGCGCTCAGCCAAGTCGCGCTTCAGCGCATATCGTGGAGGGAAGGCCAACGAGTACACAAACTGCATGCGTTCGCGAGCAGGTGCAGAATCTGCGATAGATTCCAAAGTATTCTGCGTGATCGTTAGACGCGTGGTGTGTTGATCTACCAGCGCTTGCATCTGCAAGACAGCGCGCTCGCGACGCTTGGAACTCTCGCACTCCAGCCACGCACGCTCTAGCAGCGCCGTGGAGTACACCATCCAGTTGTTGGGGTTCTCTAGCACACGTGTAACATACGGCATCATCTCCTCACGGGTGAGACCATCGTTGGCATTGCTGTTCTTGACATCCAGACACAGCCCCAACAGCACAATTTGGTCGACGATCTGCAAATTGCCCTGCTCTGTGAGCTTACGGTCTTCGAATGCGATACTTTCGAGCAGGTAGTTGTCCTGATCCACTTGGTCTAAGTTCACATTGCGATACGAAGCCTCGCCTTCTTGCACAAGTCTCTGGATCTGTTCCTCCTCAGCTGAGAGGCCATCGGCTGGCGGAGCGGAGCTGTCCATTTCACCTTCCGTCGTCGTCTGCTTGCCACCAAAGTCAACGTGAGTTGACTCAGCCACCGCTGTAGCGTAGACGGAGGCTTCTGCGTCCTCACTCGCAGGTTCCTTCACCGATGCCGCGAGCAACACCATCTGAGCCAGACTCTTCTGCTGGAATTTGGTACGTTTGCCCATGGATCCGCTGAGCTGCACACTCACGCCAGAGATCTCCTTGGCGCGCGCAAAGGTAGACTTGCCGTGCTTGTTCTTGTCGAAGTGGTGCTGTGCGAGTCCCCACTCCACATACGCACGGGCACGCAGGTATTGAGTCTCCTTCTCAAAAGCGAAAAGCTCGGCCATCTTCAGCGTCTGGATGTATCCACGGCGAGCTTCAAACCACAGCGTATTAGACGGCTGCTTGGCAAGCAGCAGTCGTTCGTGAGCCACTGCAGCACGAGCATTCCACCACGAGGCTGACTTGATCTGCTCCAGCATCTCGCCAAGCACTCGAACTGCAGCTCCACCGGTAATTTGACGCTTGGCAGGTCCTTCCACGACGTCGTCCGACACCTCATTGTCGTTCTGGCCGCTCACAACCTCGTTGGCAGCCACGGACCAGTCATTGTACGCGTGGTTGCCCACGAAGTCCAATAAACAGCGGCCAATGAGCAGGAACTGCGGGTACTCGCAGATGGAGAACGGACTCTCACCATCCACCTGCAGTGCCACGAGCGCGTCACTGTGCGACTTCTTGTCGTTACTCTCGGTTGAGCAAGAAATGAGGTGCGTCGCCAGGTCAAGAACGTCACGCAGCGTCTCCTTCTCGAAAGCTGGTCCGGTATAGTTGGCCTGCACGTACATGTTGAAGAAGGCCACACCTACGAATAGGATCTCATACGCAGCCACGAGGCGATCCTCAGCACTGTCGCACTGGTCTAGCAAGTAGCTCTGCAGACCTGAGGCTACACTGCCGCAAATGTGCACATCCTCGTCATCCTGTTCTTCGTTCCTCAATTGGCTCACGGCCTGCAGCAGCTTCTGTGCTTGTGGTAGACGTACCACGTCCGCGTACGCGCCCTCGCAGATGAGTTTCGCCATTGCCAGCACTGTAGCCATCTCATCGCCGTTTTTCAGTGCCTCCGGTACGCTGTTGGTGTCGCTTTCTAGCACTGCACGCTCGATTTCCAGCAGACTTCGCTCCAGCACTTCCTGTGCAGCATCCTGTGAGCTGTCGATAGCCGACAGGCTCACGCCGCACAGTTCCTGCATCAGGTCGTCCGCGTCCGCCATGCTTGGGATTGTTTAAAAATGATGCACCTGCTCCAGTGGCTTTGGATGTCTGCCACAATAGAGTCTGTTGCGGGATCTATGGTTATTTGTGTGAAAACAATGTACCACAACTACAGTTAGATGTGGGCTTACTAATCGACATGTGGGACTAGGGTTAGTGATCGCGCAATCCACACTGAACACGCTGCTACCACAGAATTTAGAATCAATTTTCTGTGTGGATTTGGGAAAACAAAGCTAATTATTGTGTAAATTCGGTTTAAGTTTTGACAGTGTTTAGGGGTTAGGAAGGGGGTGAAAACAACCTCACATAATCAAGCCAAGCATTCGTTAGAGTTCTCCTCGACACGTCCCTGCCTCGCGCTTTCAGCCCCCCTGGGTAGTCTCTGCCATTAAGGGTATTCTAATGAGGTCCTAAGCGCTAGAATATGTTTTGTTTTGACGTAATTAGATGTTTTCGAGCTCTGAAATTGTGCTTCTTTCAAGATTTGAGAGCCATGACATCCATCCTCAAATACCGTAAATTGTCAAATAATGGCCATCTAAATTCTGTGGTAGGAACATCGTCCCTTCCTTACGCTGGCGCGTCAGCAAAATTACGTACTTAGTATGAAATTTGCTGACGCAATCTCAAGC
>LGSM01000508.1:0-22473 GCA_001314345.1 Phytophthora multivora
CTCTATTCGAAGCAAAGTATTTTAGTAGTACGGAGTTCGGTTTGCATTCGGAGTGCTGCATTCCTACCAACGTTGTCGATTTAGTCCTCGGGGAGGGGGAGATCTGGTGGAGGCAAAATACTGCAAGAAGCGATAAACTCTCGTGTATTGGACATGGAGACAATAGCTCTAAAACGTAAACGATTTCTGACCAGTCTGGTGAACCTCTTTGGCTTCTCCGGCGATGGAACCGGCCGAGTTTCCTGATGTTCCAACCACTGCTGCCGTCTCCACTTGACCCGCAGCTGAGATGCCACTGAAGGAGAAAACCTCTTGTTTCTCGGTCATCGTCGGGCCTGTGGCCGTCTTCGACTGTTTCACTTGTGTCAGGAGACCCCAGTGCATCTCGACGGATGACGGGAGAGCGGATGCAAACTTCGTCGTCGTGTTCAGCGCCAAGTCTTCGTCTCCCGTGCTCGTGTAGAACTCGAGCTCCGTGCCCTTCCCCCCGTCAGCAGCTTTCATAGCGATACCGAAGTTGTACCAAGTGTCAAGTTTGAACGGAATCTTCCACTGGGCGTCCTTCGTGCCGTTCGTCTTGAACAGAATCGAGGGGAAGTCGGATCTCCCATCCACGTGGATCTCAAAGAGCTGTGACTTGGGGAAGACCACCTTCCAGTTGTACGGATACAACAAGGTGTTGTTCTTCAAGATACTCGCGCGGAAGAATGTGGTTCCAGTTGCGTTGGTGCTGATATTCTGCACCAGTTCCGAACGGCGCGAATACGCCTCAAGCCCCCACATGGCCTTATCGTTAACGCCAATGTCGATCACGCCCTTGTCTCCGTTGTAGGCAGGTGATCTGATGCCTTCCTTGATCGTCACGTAGTCGGCTGGAGAACCCTTGGACTCGCCGGGGCGCTGGGTCAGAACCTTCGTGATGTACTTGCCCGATAGTTTGTCGGTTGTAAGCCCCTCAGCACGTCCATCCCATGGAAGGGGCTCGGCTACAGCTGAGAAGGCCGACGACGACAGCGCCAAGAAGCCGAGGAGAGCTGCAGAAATGTACATTGGCTGGGAAGCTTGACGAAACTTGTGGAGTCGAACGCAGATTGGAGAATGACGATTTAGGAGCTCAAAGAGTCCGAGGGGCTAAGGAGAGGAAGGAGAAACGGAGATTGAGGCGGGCTGTGTAATTGCTATGGAGCTTTCTGTGACGAGAACGTAACGTTATAGGCCTCCCGACTTTGGATAGTCAAGTTGGCTACCCGATCTTGAGGATGTTGGTTCAAAGCGTCCAGGCTTGCAAGTTTCATTTTTTGCAACCAAGTCTTGTCATGAGCTTATGAGGATCTTAGTCGCTCTTCCTTCCCACTCTTCCTCACTTTTTGAGTCACAACGAGTTATAGCCTTACCGGTATTAAAACCTAGATGCAAAACCAACTTGTTTCTTTTTATGTAAATGAAGTTGTTCCGTTTAGCACACCGACAGCTTGGCCGAGTGGTTAAGGCGATGGACTTGAAATCCATTGGGGTAACCCGCGTGAGTTCAAACCTCACAGCTGTCGATACTTTTGCGATTTAGAGAGCCCTGAATATGGAACTAATATTTCAGTACAAACTTCGCCAAAACCAACAATACGCTTTGGGTAAAACAAAACATGACGGTCACCATTGCTGTATGACTTCCTCGTGCTCTTGGCTCCAGGCTCGCCTATCTAGAATCTACTCTCTACCTACGTTGCTGTCCATGTCGACGCTCGAATGTTTCTGCTGGTTTCTCCCTCCGGTTTTCGCTGCGCTCATATCAAATAAATTAAACAACTCACCGTCGTCTTCGCTCTGCCGCTCGACCTGCTTCTCTGCCCTTGGTCACTGCTGCATCGAATAGACGAGGTGCATGTACTCATTCACTACACGTTCCTGCCGGGTTGCGTGTCTGTCGATGAAGTCTTCTGCCCAGTCTAGAGGATGGCGTGCAGACTCACCCGCTGTTCGTCGTCCAGTGAGACGCGGTGAGCCAACACGACGTCTTGAGATCGCTCGGCTTCGGGCACGTACGCAGGCGTGGACGACGACCGGCGGTAGAAAGCGTTCGGGTCGCTGACGCGGGTCACCTTGCCCGAGTACCGGGGCTGGTGCCCACCACCGTACATGAGGTTGGTGTCACTACGGCGCGAGCTGGCAACGTAGCTGTGACGGAGGTCGCCACGGGGATCGCCACTGCGCGGGTCACTGCGGCGCGCAGACGCGGAGCTCCGGCGAAGATACGGGGCCATGTCGCTCGGACGCAGTTGGTTCAGGTCGCTGGAGCGCACAGTCGAGGAGCCACTGCCGTACGAGCCGTTCTCGCCGAACGAGCCGTGAGAGCCACGGGAGCCGCGCGCAGCAGCCGCCGCGCCGTACGCCTGGAAGAACTTTTGCATCTCGAAGCTGAGGCGGCCGTCGGTGCCTCCGCTTGAGCGCGGCGTGGTCGACGTTGGGAGTGAGTTGCCCACGCCGCTCTGGTAGAACTTGTCCATGTCTCCCAGGTCGATGACCGAGCGCACGCTGGAGGCTGTAGTGGTCTGGGAGTTGTAGGAGAAGTTGGAAGCGCACGAACGCGGAGAAGAAAGACCGCCCGAAGACGCGTAGCTGTTTGAGCGACGACGAATGGGGCCAGACGAACGGCGGGACGAGGTCGGCAAGCTCTCAGGCGGCAGTTCAGTCGGGATGTCGACGGCTTCACCGTTGACGTTCGAAGAGGACGCGCCAAGGTTGTTACTGCTGCGGCGAGACGACTCCGGACGCTCAATGTGGCGAGAAGCGGAAGACATGGACGACCTGGGCACGTAGTCCACGTAGGCAGCAAGACGGTCTTCCTCGTCTTCCTCGGTGAAAGAACCCTGGACTTCACGGCGACCCACCAGAGAGCTGGCATCCGCCTCGATGAAGTCGAAGTACTGCGTCTTCTGGATCCAGCCTTCAGGGATCACCTCCAATCCGTCCTGAGCAGCAAAGCACGCGCCGATAAACATGGCGCGACGGCAAGTGCGTCCTCCTCCGATGATGTTCTCGCGCACAGCTGTGGGGTAGTCGTTCAACACGAAAAGCGGCTGCAACACCGCGTGGAATCCGCCAGGGAGAGATCCGCGGTTGCCGAACTTCTGAATTGCCTCGTAACTCGGTAGTTGGGACTTGGTGAAGGCTTTGAAGATGACCTTCCGCTGCTTGACACTCAGTCTCTCGGTTCGGATGCTCATGCGCATGGCCTGCAGCACAGAAGCGCCGAGAATCACCTGCTCCAGAACAAACGCAGCCACTAGCGCCGCATCACGCACGCGAGTGCCGACGTAGAAGACCTTGACGAGTTCGTCCACTTTGGTGAACAACTGGTTCGTGCCGGCGTACAGCGCGACGACAATGGGGATTAGCGACAGAACGTCAATGGATCGGCACTTGACTGCACAGTGCGGCCAGCCCTTGCCGGAGTGCACGCGTTTAATGAAAGCTCTGGACGACGCACTGAGCAGTCGGTGGTCGTTCTTGAAGCCCCAGTACGCGTCCTTGGCCAGCTGCGAGCCGTGGATGTGTCCTCGTCGAGCGATGCACTGCAGCAAGATGCGGGCCTCAAAGCCCGTGGACGACTCCATCCGGGTTCGGCCCTTCTTGTCGTTGCCGTCAGCTGTGTCATAAAGACCGCAGAAGGCCGGGTCAAAGTCCAGTCGAAGCAGATTGGGGATGGTCTTTTCAGGGTGCGAGACGCCGTTGAGTGACGTGGAAGCTGCGTCGGCCACGAAGCCGCCGATTAACGCCGCAAGAGCGCGTCGTCGGGCCGCAGCACTGAGCGGCAAGTCCAGTGTGGCACTGGGCAGCGGCCGCTCCACCGCCTGCACGAACTCGGGCGTCGTGGCCGTGAAGCGGTAGAAGCGCTTCTTGTTGTACTCGAACTTGGTCTCCTTCTCCACCTTTTCAATGTACTGGTGGGACAGCAGACCTTGGCCTTTGCGCACAGCTTCGGCCACACTCTTGGCCTCCATCTGCTCGAGCATCCAGTCCACGGCCTCCATGCCGGTGAAGCAGTCCCTGTACTTCTTGAAGATGTGGCGACGGCGGTCTCCGGTCGCCACGTTCTGCTTCATACGCGCGGCCAGACGCAGCAGCGCCTCCTCCTGCTCCTGCTCCTGGTCGCCGTTGACGGCCGACGTCTCGGGCACGCGCTCCACGGCTGTGGGCATGGAGAACTGCATGGCAGGCATTGTATGATGATGTACGTAGCTGTTACCAAAGAGCTAGTGAATCCGTCCCCGAAAGTGGAAATGCAACAACCAGCGCAGGAGCGAGTTTAGCCCCAATGCGAGTTGGCGACAGACGTGAAAGGTCTGTGCTGTGAGCTGCAAAGAGGAGAGTGGGGAAGAGCTGGCCGCCGTCCAGTTGCACGGCACGGCACGGCGTCCGGTTGTTAGACTTAAACATGTGCGCGGCGGAGGCGAGTGCCTAAACAAGCAAAGATCACTTTGACTTGGCTTGACTATAGGCACCGGCTCTTCTGGACCGACTCGTTTTCGTTGATTAGGTAACATGTAACATAGAAAATGATATTTTGGCGTCAACGGAGTTGCAAATAAACTCTTGGGCTCACAAGGGCAAAGTATCAATTAGCACTTTTGCCACTTTGGCAAACGGAAATCTCCCGCCTGGACGGAAGTGGAATTTGGCCATGAGGTTGTTGCTTCCTCGCGATTTTCAGTTGCCAGTTGCCGCTTTGGATAGGCAAGCAAGTGACTGCAAAGGACCGCAGCCCCCACGCTCTCTCGAGGTCCATTTTGCCAACGCGCTTTGTAACCGGAGAGAGACGAGCCCAGCGGCTTCAACGTTGCCTCAATGTAGCGTTTGCCACCTTTTCCACCAGCCCAGCCGGGGGCTGCAACTGGCAAGCGCCACGAGTTTGCAGCCAAAAGTCCCTCCCTTTTAACTCAAGTGGGCAGGGCTCGCTGGCGCCTTCCGGCTCGATGGGTCCACGTTTCCAAGCAGGAGAATGCGCCTGAAAAAGATAAGATCGTATGAATATGGCTGCGAGATCTGCCTCCAGTCAAGGAGACGTTCATATGGCCACTGCAATATGCAATCCGCCGCAGCGTTTCGGCAATCGTGGGGCTATCCCTCGCCACAAGTTTGCCTCTTGCCCTCTTTTTGAGACTTTCTTGAGCAAATTTTTATACCTTTTTTTTACGTATGTATTTCAAGCTAAGGACTGGTTACTGATGTTACTCGTAGGTTGCAGCGCCCCAAGTTCCTCTACATCGTGATCAGCGAGTCTTTTGCCAAGGCCGAGCGTTATTCATTAGCTACAAAGTGTCGAGACCTACTTTCCACCCCCTGACATCGCCGCTTTGTCGGTTGGTCCCACCCAAGGAGCGACGTGACAGCAATGAACACGACAACTTCAACAAGGACAACTTCGGCGAGTCGAGGCGATCTCATGCTCGCTTGATACGTCAAATTCCATGAATTATAAACTCTCGCTCTTAAAACACTTCAGCTCGAAAGCGGTAGAACCTCTTGGCGTCGAGGTCGAACTCGGAAGGGCCGTCTACTTGCTCGATTAGGCTTCGGTCGAGTAAGGTCTGGCACTTGCGCACGGCCTCACTGTTGTCCCTCGCCTGCTTGTGCTCCAGCATCCAGTTCACGGCCTCGACGCTCGAAAAGCAGTTAGGGAATTTCTTGAGAGGAGTTCGGTGTCGAGTGCCGATGGGCAGACTCGTCTTCAGACGCGTACACAGCTCAGCCGGACCAAGTTCCTTTTCTGGTTCGTCACTCGGTTTGGCCGCCACGCCCGTTGCTGCAGACGCCTTGGAGCACTGCGAGCCCATGACGGCAAAGCTTCGACGTAACTCCTGCTTTCACTGATCGACGGGGTGGGTGATCTCGAACTGAGCATTGGATTTTAAGTGACTTTCTCTCCTAAGACGCCATACGATTCTCTCTACGCTCTGCTGTTCTGGACCGAAGCAGCACTGGCTTTCGAGATAATTTTCCACAACTGCTGGCTGTGCAACACACAGACTACAGGTGGATGGTCAGTGACTGACTTGGCTACGCTCGGAGATTTCATCACGCCAACGCCATTCATTTCAATGTTTACACTCACTGCATCCTTATTAATCCGTCAACATGTCTCGCTGTTGAAGTCGTCGTCGTCGATTCGCACCCGAGCGATAAAATCCTCACCCAGTAGTGGTTCCCCACCAGGGACGTGCAGCCGAACAACGAAATGTTTCTCCCACTGCTCTAAACAATTGTCCTCCATCACTGGGACGGTTACCAGTTTGGAAGTCTCGCCAGCAGCGAACGTCACTTCACCCGCAGTTTGCTGGTAATCTCCGCAGTCCTTGCGTTGAGTAGAGGGCACTTTCATGCAGGCTGTAAACTTCAATGCGTCCACCCCGATAGCTGAACGGTCTTCAGTAGCGTAGCCAACAGTAAGGGCTCGAGTCAAGTTGCTTGTAGCTGTTGAACGTGACAGTGTTAAGCCTACCAGACCATCCGCATTACCTTCGATGCAAGAGAACCACGGGTTTATGAACTTGACACCAGCAACGTCCAAATCGTACGCAAAAGCACGACCGGATTGCGGCAGGACTGGGGAGATCGAGATTCCTGGTGCACCGACAATCAAGTCACTCCCATCCAAGTCCATCGCAGCTCCAAAGTGAGATTGGCGCTGCTTCTGTGGATACTGCATCTTCATCACCTCTCTGGAGGTCCATTTGGGCGTGCGCAGCAACACGCCTGCGCCATCACGAATTTCATCGGACCGTCGGAACACGTACAGACTCCCCACTTCCTCCATAGTCGTGAGCCCTTCCTTGTTCACGTCAAGACCATCGCTCAGAATGCGATCGATCGTATTGTTAGCGTCGATTCCACGCTGGCCAGGTGCGGCCACTACTGCGACACCCAGAACGTCGTCAACCGCCACACTTGACCCGAACAGGTCTTCACTTCGCTTATCACTGGCGGCTAGACGTGCTTGGAACTCCCACTCGCATGTCCGTCGATTCACTCCTTCACACTTGGCAGTGGGGAACTGCGTGCCTGGAGCGCGACGACGGAATGTGTAAGCAGCACCAGCTTTCGATGTCGACGTTTGAGCCACGCGTGTAGCTCCCCATGAAAAACGTACATCGTCAAAATTGATGTGACCCCAAACGGGATTGCTCGATGCATCCACCACTCGAATCTGAGCTGTCCTGTTCCGGAAGGCGCTCAAGTCCCAGGTGGTTTTTTGCATCGTCTCCCGACAGCGGCCAGTAGCTCGAAGTTTTGAGGTGGCAGTCACGGGCCGAACCGTATTAGCTGAAGAACTGGCAGTGGTGCCGTCTGAAGTGACTTCAACTGCGACCTGTTCAGCGGCCACCGACTCTGGAACTGCTGCGGGTTGGCCATCGATCAGGAGCTCCACGTACACCACCCGAACATCGCAGCCTCCGCCAACGCGAAACGACATCCATTGCCCCTCAATTGTAAACGGTAGAGAAGTCAGAGTTCCTTGCGGGCCGTCTCCTTGTGTGGTACCCATTGAGGCACTAGCGCTTGGTAGCTTGTAGTTTGGTGCGCGGCACAACTCGTCGTTGGCAAAAGAGCACATTTGAGCTGCCACTTGAGTTGCAGTCGTGGCTTTTCCTGCTCCAGGACGAGCCTCAAATGTGCCCACCCAGTAGCGGCCTTCGTGGTTGGCGCGTTGACCTGGGGGAGAAGCTCCTACAAATGGAGCTGGGCGATAAGTATTGATCCGACCGTAACTATTGTCTCCGTACGTGGGCTGCAGGTCGAAAGCTGTTCCTGTAGTCAGCCAACCTGTCAGGTCTCCTGTCTCGAAATTCCACGTCGTTGTAGTAAGCGCACTGGAACCAGCAGCCCCTACGATCGCCTGCTCCCCACTGAGGCCAACACTAATGCCAAATTGATCCCCAGCGTTGCCGTCCGGGGCCGTCACTCGCGTTTGCTGCTGCCATCCGCTGCCGATGGCAACCATTTCTGAAATCAGTATCTGGCGTTGTGGGTCAGCTATGAAGCTGCTACTGAAGGGTTTACACGTGGAGCAGTCATACTCCAGCCATGAAGCCACCATCATTGGCACCGTCACGATTTCTCCAATGAACGTCACACTCCAAGTGAAGCCTTGATCGATCGAACCAGAACGGCTAACTTCGAGGAGGCGAAAGCCTAACGTCTCAATGGTTGATCCATCGCCATCTTGGCCGTTGGTACCTTCAAGTGCCGCCTTGACGTCAGCGGCAGTGGCGCTGTAACTAATAGCCCGTGTGGTACCTGAAATGCCGCGACGAATTGCTGTTAAGCGGAACGATCCACTTGTAAGTGGGTTACTTGTGCGCAACATAACTCTTTGCTCTTGCGCCTGGAGGTGGAAGACGTAGGCTGCCCCTTTGGCGAGGAACCGACGGTCGAAACCTGCGCTGTGGTATTGCTGAGGCGTGAAAGCTCCTGCATCCGAGAACGGAGCGCCCACGATAATTGTCCGTTTATCCATATCCAGCGCGTGCCCAAACGCGTAAGACTGTTCCACAGTGCGCTCCAGTATTTGGAACTGCACCCGATCACTGGCACGCAGTGTTGATACAAGTCCCCACAGGCCATCTACACGTCGATGATAGACATAAACACTCTCCAGGCCGGACGCTCCGACGACTGCTATATCCCCGTATATTGTCACAGCGTTGGAGCCTCCGTAGTTGTGGTTGATATCGCCCGTTGCTGCTGATGGTTCATCCAGACGAGTCTCCTGTAGCCATCTAGCTGCTGGAGTTTGTCCCTCCCTCTTGTAGACGTAAATGTACGCCGCATCCACGCCTGGGGCCCCAACGATAGCACGAACTGGGCCGAGACTCCCATCAAGCGCCACAGAAGTGCCAAATCTCATGTCTGGAGAGCAATCGGAAGGGAAGACGGTTGCGTCACGCTCCCAAAAGCCACTACGACGTACGAAGAAGTGCACAGCTCCGCATTTCACACCGGTATTCGCTTTCTCCAACGGTGCTCCGACAGCAGCAACATTACCAGCATTAAAGATACTAACCGACTTGCTGTAGTCGCTTTGAACCTGAGCCAAGGTCGGGTCTGGGTTTAAGTGAGCCAAATAGGAGCGTGCGCCACTTCCACCGTCGCCATTGTCCTTGATGACAAGCGTCGACCAAAGGTCTCCAGTGACGCTAGGCCAGATACCAGGCAGCGATAAGCGCATCATCACAGTCTCGTCAGGATTCTCCAGCACGTAGTCGCTTGTTGTTTGTACGGTAAACGTATGCATCAGGTCGTCCACACCGTCAAAGAAGAGTTCTCCAGAGCTGGATGAATAATCAGAAGTGCCCGCATAGTCAAATACCGCCTCAACCCAGAGCGACCGACGCTCGCTACTGCCATAAAACTGGTCCCGTCCATTGGCCGTCCCGACAGAGTTTGCTGTAAGCCACCGCCCGTTGCCTACCTGTGGGAACGGCTCTTGACCCATGACATCCTTCGCAAAGAATACTGAAGCCGACCCTTCTCTTCCAGCAGCGCCAAGGCTCGACAGCTTTCTGTAGGGCCCGATATGAGGAATGTAGGGGACGTACGTGGATGTTGACTGTCGGTCAGAGAAAGCGTCGCCTGTGTCATAATTGATGTAAAGTTGAGGAACAGCGTACACATCCACAGCACAAAAGCCTCCGAGGCGGCTACAGCGCTCGACCGTCACATCGAGACTATCCCCTTCAAGCACGTTATAGGTCTTGGACGAGAAGCGCAGAGAGATAATCCCAAGATCAGCTGCGAAACCACCTCCAGAATTCGTTCCTGAGACGTACGTATCCCGGTTTGGAGCTCCAATGGCTGCGGTACGTTTGTCAACAGCAACGGCAGACCCGAACCAAGAGAAATACTGTTTCCCTCGAGGGAAAAATGACGCCTGCTCGGTCCATTTCCCGCTTGAATCGCGGGTGAAAATGTATGCATTACCCCGAAGAACCGGTGCCAGTCGATTCACCCACTTTACAGTCACCTCGCCACCTATGAGTTGTCTGTCGTCCACTTCTAGGAGCGGAACTTCGCCCGAACTACCAGCAAAAGTCACGTACCATGCGTAGCCTTTTGACGCACTAGGTCCTTCTCGACTCACAACGACATTGGTCAGCTTAAAGTCCGTTTCCAGGATGGCCTGGAGTCCTGGAGAACTGATGTCAAACTTTATCGGCCTTGTTTCCAGCCGCGTGACTGTCGTTATCTTTGTTGGATCTTCTCCGGCGTTTGAGCGCAGAAAACTCAGCGTGAAATATCCGCTCTCTATGGTAGTAGAACTCGGTAGTACACTAGCAACGATAGATTGCACTGCCTTTCGAATTGTGCGCTCACCCTCGTAGAGCTCGTGAGCACCAACTATGACCGTGTCTTTCGCAACAGCAACGCTAATTCCAAACCGGTCGAACGCGCGTGTATCTGTGCCGTAGAGAACTTGCTGGAGCACGAAGAGAATATCGTTGCTACTGCGCCGAACGAACACGAGAACTGCGCCACTGTCCGTTCCACTTGCAGCTCCATCACTGAGATGTGCGTGTCTGTGAGCACCAACAACTAACGTGAACGTGGAAACCATATCCAGAGCTACAGCATTTCCGAAGCGGTCCCCTGACACCATATCTGCAGTCACTGTCACCAGCAGCTGCCTGTTCAGGAAATAGCCACCCACAAGATCGAAGACGAACACAGCACCGGCGTTGGAGGCGTATCCTGGTGCCCCAACTACTATAGTTGTAGTTACAGCCCCTGAAATCGCCACGGATTCTCCAAACCGATCGCCTCTTGTCATCACATTGGGCGCTGCGCTGAGGGTCTGAAAAAGGAGCCACTTGTCCACTCCATTGAACTGATAGACAAACACGCGACCTACTTCATCAAAGGACCCAGGCGCTCCCACAACTGCAAATGGGTCAGAAAACGCGACTGCGGCGCCGAACTCACGCGTGGTTGCAATATGTTCAGCTGGTGGAGCAAACTTCGTGTACTCCGACCACATTTTGAGCACTTTGTCCCGTGTGAAGATATAGGCGGCACCACATTGCAGGCCTTTAGCGCCGGGCCCATCGCTGCGAAATGTACCAGCCGAATACTCGTGCATTTGAGCGGTTCCAGCTCCAGCGCCTTTTGTCAACGCGCTCGAGTCAACGACTAGGTCAGGGATATTGCCAAAATCATCGCCATGATCCCCTGCCCGTAGCGTAAGCTTAATCTCGCCTCCCGCGCATAAAGTGTTGAAGGAAGTGTCGATTTGAACCTCGCCGTAATCTACCGACATCACCGCAGCAATGGCCGACTGTAGATTTTGCATGTTTGCGTCGAAAGCAACTGGATTCGACGCCTTCCCGTTGAAAAGAAAACGTAAATATCCCCCGTCGGCGTCACACAAAAGTGACTGCTTCTCAAAATCACCAAAGGCCGCGGCAGCAGGAGCGCCAACTAGTAACGTGTTGCCTTGCAGACTTACACTGGAGCCAAATAAATCACCACCATGTGTATCGTGTGCTTCGATTGTGCTGCCTTGTTGCTTCCAGTCGTTGTTACCTCGAGTGAAAACTGCTACCATGCCAGCCGATCCGCCTGGTAGACCGGCATTCGTGCTTGAACTGTCAGAGGTCAGTGAAGACGGCTGGTACCCGCCAACTTGAATGGCAACGCGCGCATTTGTACCTTTCAGCTTTGTAATGACCGGTACAAGTGCTGGTAGATTGCCTGATGTGTCAACTATGGGGCCATAGTCGTTTTTGGTGTTCACTTGCACGAACGTGATGGTCCACGAGTATCCTCCGTAGGCGTTCATTGCTGTCGTGCGGTCTACCGTGACATCATTCACTGACACCAGATTCTCCAGAGCGACCTCAACATCGTGACCACTTGCATCAACAGGGATATCAACGGTCTCGTCATTTGGGAAGATATCGGTGCGGAACCGAAGCCTGAAGAACCCGGACAAGCGTCCCTGTCCGTCACGCTCCGTTCGTACAGTCAAAGCCGCACCATTGCCAGTCAGCAACACACCGTGCGGCAAGAGCTGAGGCACGTTGTACAGTGTACCACTTGCTGTAAACGTGATACTCCACGTGTAGGCACCCATCGGACTAGGCAAAGACCGCGACACGCTCCAGATATTCAGGGACAGCTCCCGCGTCAAGATGGTCGTTAGCTCTGCTTCATCCACGTTATACTTAACGGTTGCGAAAGTATTGCCGAGTTGTAGCGTCATAGTACCACCTAAAGTAGTGGAGGGGACAGCAACTACCGCCGCAAGTCCTCCTCTTCCATCGCCAATAGATGCTTGCCGTCCTGTTAGTTGACTGCTGACCACTGTGAGTGTTTCAAGGGGCCCTTCAGCATACAGGAACGTGATGGACCATACATATCCATTACTGCAGGCACAATACGTATTTGGTTCTCGTGTCACGCTGATTGTCTGAAGTCCAAACCCCAAGTCCATCTCTAACGCAACGCTCATTTGAATCGGGTCCGTGTTGTACGCCAGTCGGCGCGTGGGTCCAACAAAGCCAAGTTTCAGGTAGAAAAAGCCGCCGATGGATTCTCCTGGGGCAGCCGTACTGGTCAGCACCTGCACCGCCGGTTGTTGCTTTGCACTAGTCTGGAGAACCTGAATTTCATTCACGTAGGTCTTCGCGTCGCCCACAGCCGTCACAATTTGAACCGCCGCAACCGGTTGACTTGCACCAGGACCTCCAAGAACGAGTGTGTCGCCATCTACGTCAACACTGGCACCTAACTGATCGCCGCTGGCATAGGGCGAGCTACGTAGCCCGTAAACAGCAGAGGAAAGTACGTCGAAGTTTGCACTGGTTTCCAGCAGTGTTTGGTTGTACAGCGTACTAAACTTGGCCCGGTAATCAAATCCAAGCCGATCCACCACTAGATCCACGAAAGTGGCTACCCCAAAGATAATTGGCATTGCTGTAGCGCCAAGTAGTCGTCCTCCGGGCGGATTTAAATGCAGATCAGCATTCTGCGTTGGAGGTGCATTCGCGTTAGCGGTACACGTTAGGATTCGAGCACCGTTAAGCTCCAACGCTGTTGTGTCTGCATAATCCAAATCCAGCGCGGTGTCTCCCGTCTTGATCGTGTATTGAAACCGTAGCGCCGTCCCGGGACTGCCTCCCACATAAACCCCGTATCGCGTTATCGTAGTAGCTGCGGAAGTTGAAAACGATGATACCGGACTTGGTTGGAAACGTAGCCTTGGCGTAGGACCTTGTGCACCCAATGGGCCTCGGTCGATTACCACACAAGCGCTAAACTCCACTTCCATTACCACAGTATCAGAGACTTTGTAGAGACCGTCACTAGAGACAAAGCGGGTCGATACAATACTGGGTTTCCGGCCGTTCACTTGGAGATTCTTGTTATAGCTGAGACTGCCTTGAGTGGACGGGTATGGGAGATTGACATCTGCCACTGTCGTTGGGTTTGTAGACAGATGCAGGATCGCAGTCGGAGTCGTGTCGTTTACAGGGGTGGTTGAGTCAAGGGAGTGATGGTCCACATATTCCATGTCCACAGAGAAATCTCCTTCCTGTACGGTGTATATGAACGTGAGCTCCTTGGTGCCACTACCACTGGTGTACAGCGCTTTGCGTGAGACCACACCCATATCTAACCAGAGGAAAGGGCCCCCCTTCACTATTACGTGTAGACTGAAAGTCACCGTTAAATCGATTTGGTCACCACATCGATAGAGTCCATTCGCGATTGATGATGAAACCTTCAGCACGGTAGGCATCTTACGGCCGTCCACATTTAACGACACTCCGAGAGGTGCTGGTACAGGAAGTTTCAGTACTGCATCTGTTGTGGGCGTAGTTGAGAACCGTTTAATGGACGATTGACCACTATTCAGAGTCAATGCGCTTTGATCGATGTACTTGAGGTCAGAGGCCATATCACCGACTTCAACAACGTACTTGAACAGCAGAAGATGCCGGTCATTGTTCGAGTAGCCTCGACACAGGACCGGTTTCCCACCCTTGGCGGTGTTCAGTAATAGCAGGGGTGCCTTGTCTGGGTAAGCACTCGGTGGGGGGTCGATAAACACTTCCAAATCCATCTTGACCACAATTTCAATCACATCACCAACAACGAATGACCCCTCATTAACCGTAGGGGCGACGGTAAGTGCGTACACACTTACTACCTGCGGGGCACTTGTATCAATCGCAATATTTGCAGGAGTTAGAGAGATGCCAGTGAGCGACAGATCTGCGTCTTTTCCGTTGTAGTTGATGATTTGGCAGTCTGGTGTGACGCATACAACAGCATTGTTATCGAACTTGTCCAGCCATGAAGTAACTTCTCCATCTTTTACGATGTGGATAAAAACCAACGTTGAAGTGGAGCTACCAGACGCATACAGTACGGCGGTGCCGGTGCTGATCTTCAAGGCGGGAGCTTGTATTCCAGCTATAGCCACCTCTTCGGAGAATTTGAGAGACAAAGTGATAACCTGTTTCGTTCCATACGTTCCGGTGGCAACGTCGGCCGTCAACGCCATGATTTTTGTCACAGATGCCCATGCTCGATCTACGATAATTTGAGGGCTAAGAGATGGAGGATCGGGTAACGTCAAGTACGCATCCAATGTCGGAGACATGGAAGCTCGTCGGATAGTTGCGCCATTCAGTAGTAGAGCTGACCTCGAACGATAATTTGCTCCAGCCGGGGCGCTGTCCCCCAAACTCACTGTGTAAACGAAAATCAGGGATTGGCTTCCATTCCCGGACTTGTACACGGCCTGGCGGTTGTAGTCTCCCACATCCATTTGCAGCGTGGGCACGCCCTTCGTCGTATCTACCATAACGAGTTCCGAAAAACTGATACCGATAAGAACTTCTTCGCCGCGTTTAACAGTCGTAGCGGGCGCTGACGCAACAAAAACCCTTGTTACAGTTGGGGGAAGTCCATCGATGGCCAATTGAGCATTGTTCGCCAAGGCCTTGCTTGCAAGTGTAGTAGCTCCCAACGATAATACCGCCGAAGCCCCAAAAGTCGTCGTGGAGCCTGCGAGGAAGCGCGTGATCGCGCCGCCATTTAGACTAAGTGCTTGTTCGTCACGGTAGTTTAGAAACCCGCTTCCTGCGGTGTCACCAGCTGAAACCCGATAGACAAACGTCAATACCTTCGAGCCGCTGCCTGACGAATAGCCCGCTGGACGCTTAATGGGGCCAGTCTCAAGAAAAAGACGTGGATATCCTGTCACTGTTACGGGCTTTGTAAAAGTAACCAGAATGTTGATTTCATCTCCAGGGGCGTACATACCACTTTTAGTACCACTGGTCACGCCCACGGCTGCATCGATAGTAGGGATAGCAGTGTCAATAACGATGCTATTTGCACTGGAAAGTTTGCTTGGGACCGTTGACATTGTCACAACAGCATCTGTGGTCGGACGTTGGGAGAAATGCTTGATGAACCCGCCGTTGACATTGACATTTGCTGTCACATCCAGCTTTGTGGTGGTGTCTCCGCTCTGCACAGTGTACACAAAGGTTAACATATTGGTGTTGTTTCCGCTGGAAAATACTGCACTGCGTGTCCCTCCAGTGCCGCCGACTGTCGTGAGAGCCACAGGTAGCAGCGGACTACCGTACACTGACACAGGCTGTGAAAACTGAACCAGCAAATAGATCAGTTGTCCTGTTCCGTATTCACCGTCTCCTGGAGTTGTACACGACACGGACATGATCGCTGGTGCTGTCGTATCAATCACTACAGCGCTGGTCCCAGCAAGGGAGTTTGCACTACCAAGATCTGGGAGGGTAAGGATTGGCGTCTTACGATTCCGATCCATGATCATTCCTCCATTCAGCGAAAGAGCCGCCGTCGATGTATATTCCAAGTCTGTAGTGGCATCTGTAGCCACGACGTCATACTCGAACGCATACGTACTGGACCACACAGTAGTTGTTGCGACTGCCACGGCCTTACCGTTGGGCCCAGCATTATTAACGGAGGTTGCTAACTCCAGTGTTGGGGCACCTTTCATTGCCACTTCATCCGAGAACGTCACTAAAACGGAGACACGTGTGCCGACACCGTAGGGCATCGGATAAGACGAGTTGGTCAACGCACGGACATTGATAACCTTTAGAAGAGGGGCATCAGACGTTTCAACAACAATACTGGAGCTCACAGAGGCGCTAGAAACCACGGAAGCTGTGACGGTTCCTGTCTCAAGTGATGACACCACATTACCACCGGCGTCTAAGAGCGCAACCACGGGCTGTACCTCATTCGGCTGGCCATCTAGAACACCATCCGAAAGATTGCGCTGCAGCAGTAGGGATACAGGAGCCCCCCTGAGCACGTCGAATGTTTTTGAAACTTGAGAGATATCCGATTTCTTCCACGCGTTCTTGCCTTCTATCTTGATGTACAGCGTGAATTGCAGTGAATATCCATTTCCCGCTTTGTCGATCTTCAGGCTGCGGAAAATAGCTACACCCTTCTGTACAGTGACGGTGAGTGCATCCTTTGGAGAGAGTCCTCCATGCGACGGATTCGCAGATATACTCACGCGAACCTTGCTTGTGCTGTCTGCCTCCAGAAGATTTCCTCCCGAATCCAGAAGTTTGAGCACAGGCTGGCTAAGAAACGCTTTACCACCCGTGGATTCTCCGGGTGTACTGTTGAACTCAAGTCTGTTGCAAACACCTGCCGCAACAGTGAACGGATTTGTGACCACTGTACTCCCGCCAGCCAGTACCAAATCCGTTGTATAGCGCATTGTGTACGGCGACCCAGCGACATCAATAAACGTCCCGCGAAATCGAGCAATACCACTGACAATTGAAACGTTAAGATATGCCGCCGGTAACAGCAATCCACCAATGGGATTAGCTTCGATTGCAATTCGCACAGAGCCTTCTGTTACCGTCGTCACGAGATTTCCTCCTTTATCCACCACTCCCGCTGTTGGTTGGGGCAAGAACGGTGTGCCACCATACGCCGTACTGATATCAGTGACAATTGCAAGTCTGTATCTGGGGCCCACGACGACATCAAAAGATGAAGTTTCTGCTCGTACCCCGTGGTAGTAGGACGAAAATACGAGCGTAAAGCCCACATTCGCCTCGTTAATGTACAGCTCCGAACAACGCGCTATGCCGTTCTCAAATGCAAAAGCGCTTCCCAACGGGTAGACGACTGCGAATCGAGACGGGTTGTTGCCAATACTTACAGACACCGAGCCATTATTTTCAGTAGTGATAATATTGCCACTATCATCAGTCAGCGCTAGAACTGGTTGAACCGAAAGAGGTTCTCCAGCAATGGACATTAGTGGCTGCACGAGCACCGTCAATTGCTTGGCTCCTGTTCCTAGCGCAAAGAAGAACACGGCTAGCAGCCCGACCCATGCGTACTGGGCACACCTCCATCCTGTCATCACCACGAGATCCGGACAATCAAAGTCAGTCACTCGCACATCCAAGGATCACAACAATTGCGCTGCAAAAACAAACTCAATTCCAGGATCTTCAGGCGCGACCTTTCATTGTCATGTGGACCACAGTGTAGTTGAAGTGCTACTTCGTGTAGAAGCCGTTGTAATCGAGCCTCGTGCATAGGTTCGACAAATGCGAGTTTTGCTGCACAACAACAAAAAGGGCAGTAGTTAGAGACAAGCAGGAGATGCAGTAAGACCTGGCGCCTCTATACGATACCTGCAACAGCGACCGCCGCAACAATTGCTGCATAAACTCGCCCAGGAGCGAGTCAAACTGGTTTTCTAAGTCGTTTGTCATTCGCACAAACGGGTTTTCATCATCACCTTCACGCTCGGTCAGCGCGCGCTTCACATCGTCCGATAACTCCTTGATACGGGTACGTCGCATGTCAACCTGCGAGGACTGCCTGCGCCGCAGCACGCCACCTTTCTTCTTGCCGAGAGTTCCTTTCTGGCGTTGGTAGCTCGCCAGAGCGACTTCTGCCTCTTCACGCGCCTTCTTCTCAGCTCGCCGATCGCGCTCGGCCTCGCGTTCAGCCTTAATCGTCTCTTCGTCTAGAAAGTAAGGGCGCGTAAAACTCTCGATGCTGTTAGCAAAGGTCATGCACACCATCATGAGCCTGGTGAGAACCCGTAATAGTTCTGGGTCTGTCAGCAAGCACTCCTTCAGACAAATATCGAGAAACTCGCCCTGGAACTCCAGAATATCGTCTACAGTTCCGGCTGTCGCTAGTTGTTGCTGGAAGTCGTGCCACCGGGGTGAAATGACTTCAAACATCATGTAATACACGAAGTTCTGCTGAAAGTGAAGCATCCGCTGCCGTAGACAGAACGACGGACCGAGTGCAGCGCGCAATGACAGTTCCTTTGTGGCCTGGTGATTCAGCCAAGCATCACAAAGCTGGCGCTCCACGTGCTTGCAAAAGAAAATATGCCGGAAGATCATCTGATACTTGGTCAGTGCGCCGCATGAGATCACGAGAGACAGGGGCCACTTCACTTTGTAGTCGAGTGTGAATGCATCAATGACCTTATAACCCGGATGGCCAATGGACGAAGACTCGAACGTTGTCAATGAATCTCTAGGGCCTTTCTGAGCGCGCTGATGAATTGCCTCCATGTGGGAGATGAGATTGTGCGGCGACAGGAAACACTGCAGATCATCCTTGTACGGGTCCGATGAGCACGTTGACGTTTGGAGCGACAGGTGGAGCAGCGATTCCAAACGGGGCAATGACAGTTTGTCAGCACGTAACTTAAGCTCCACTTCAGCGACGTCCATGAAGTCAACAAAAAAATCTCCTTGATCCATCAGGAAATAGTGTTTCAATGAGATTAACCGGCTCTGCAAGTCGTTCTCGCGCATGAATAGGTCCAAAAGTATCCGACTTGCAAACCCGTGCGCTTTGTCGATAAGTTCCTCGTAGACAGATTCGCTTGATGAGAACACAATCTCCCCTGCAAACGGACAATCCACCTGGCGATTGCAAGTGCGGAACACGTTCAGATACTTGCCTGCAGTAAGGATCTTCTGGGCTATTCGGGAAAGGAATAGAGGGACTTGAGTGGCACGAATAGTGTAGCGACTTTGCCAGTACGTCGAGTATGGATTGTCTTGGACGTCCTCTTTGCTGATTTGGTCGTCTCGCCGAATCATAAACTCGTCATACGGGTCCACTAGGTCTCCGTGATAAATCCACCTCTCAACCATCTTTAAATATGGCACACTGGCGCGCTCCATAAGAAATGAGAATACTTTGCGTGCATTCGAATCCCCCGCCAGAGAAGACATTATCCGCTGAATCTCAGTCAGCAATGATCCGCCACCAGTCGTTTTACGACAAGCATCCACAAGCAAACTTAGCATCTCCAACGTCCGCAAGCTTGGTTGCACATTATACCACAACTTCTGGATAGTAAAAGGAGCAGCTCTATCGGCACTTCGCATTTGATATTCCAGCTGCCCAACCATGATCTTGTATTCCTTCATCAGTGTTTTCAGTGCTGCACAAAGTGCGTGACTTACTTGGCCGTATTCATACCGAGAGAATTGCTCAATGTAGAGCATAATCTTCAGATAGAACTCGCCAAGGGATAAGCATCGTGACGCTAAGGTCAATAGGGACGGGTCCATACCAGGTTGGTTCAGCCCAAACTTGAATAAGCGTGCTGACTTGGCAGCATCAACGCCACGGGTCTCAGTGACTGCCAGTTTAATATAACGGCCTTCCACGCCAAGCAAAACGTACAGCAGGTCGTCCACAATAATGGACTCTTGTACGGATGGAGGGTATGTAGATACTGGGGCCATGTTCAACTCACTGTCATCAGTAGCGTGGCGTCGTTTGGCTTGCGGCTGTACAAGTGCCTCGCCAGTCAAATACGGGCGCTCGCGATTCCATTCCGGATCATAAGGCAGGTTCGACTTTGTTATCTTCCAGACCTGCATCGTATCATTGATACCATCATTCTCTTTGCTCAGCACGACCATCGGACCGTGACTGCTTGCCGAATCATCGTGGCCATACCGATCGGGCCGTACTGAAAGATAAACATCAGCCGTATTCATCTTGATCATCACGCTGTCGCTCGTAGCAACCGCTTTCTGCTGCCCCCACAGTCTGCTAGCAGCATCAACGGACGCAAACGAGTCTTGGTTACTGTCAGCATGATCCTCACGTCCTTCCGCATCAGGATTCACCAGCCTCCATTTTTCATTGTTCGAAATTACTGGCCCCTTTTTCATCGTAAGCGTCTGGGTAGAAGGATCAACCGACAAAAACTGCCCTTTGCAGCTACCTAAAACACAGTACAATGATACAACATCCGAGTAATGGACCTCCCCAAAGTCTGAGCGCAGTGTAGTGTTCTGCAGCACAAAAATCTGGTCGCCATCCCCATCCAATCCATCGCCACTCACATCAATCTGCACTATTGTCGACGGTCGTGAAGTCCTTGCAATTCCTGTTGACCCTGAGACTCCTGTTCCTGTTCCTCCTGACCTCGGCGGCAAGTGAGACATCGTCTGATGGTGGTGACCGTTATCTCTAATTGCTGAGATCCTCAGGCACTGACGACTGCCCAGCCTCAACCTGATAGGCGAATTGTAGAGTATCTCGGCCCCACAGCTCGACGGTTCTCTCTGTTCCTCGCCCCGTTCTTTAAAGAATGGCCTCATAGTTGATGTCATAGATGGCGATGTGCTTGATGATGCAGAATAAATTGAATGAGCAGCAGAGTAGGTCGCTCCATACTGCGACGACGCAGCGGACGAGATGCCATTGGAAGGCTGCGAGCCCAAAAGGCTATCCACACGACTGAGCATGGCTCTGTGTGGCGACAATTGGACGCTCGGATTCAAATGCTGCATCCGAAAGCTGCTGGCGCTGTAGAAGGAGGAAGATCGAGGCGTGCTGCGTGTGCTGCTGTGGTTCGTGGGCGTCGTGTTGCTGGTATTAGCGGCGCTAGTGTTGAACCCCGAAGCATTATTGTTGTCCAGTGCTTGGCGCTGCTTTTCCATCTCCAGACGCGTCCTGGGCGAAAGCGGATCGTCGTCTTTCATCAGTATGGGGCTAGGCTCGGTGGTCGACACATGGAGAGACGCTGAGCGAGACGAGAAGCCGCCAGAGCGCAATTCAGTGAAGGTCGGAGCGCGACCACCAGCACGTAGAGGGCCTGGAGCTGCAGGCTTCGACGACAACGAGTGGCTGCGAGGGTCCACAGGCGGCGGCGGTGGTGGCGGCGGCGGCGGCGGCTCGTCCTGATGCGGCATCTTTATCTTGAGTGCGGAATTGGAAGTCGGTTAAGTACGAATAAAAAGAGTGATGGTTGTCGTACTTAATTGAGAGCTTCGGCTTGAAGCCACACTTGAGAGAAAGAAGCGCATAACGTTACGTGTCCATGCGGGTGCGTGTTCGTCTGCTGGGGGAGGCTGAGACGAAGGAGCTGACGCTTGCGTGCTTTCTATTATTTTAGCTCCCGGTCTCCATTGGTTTGGTGCTGTGTCTGCTGCTGCTGTGGCTCGTGGGCGCCGTCTTCACGCCTGCTGAAGAGAAGGGAGGCGTCTTGGCATTGTCTGTTGCAGAGTGAGTGGGTCTACTGCACTCGACTGGGATGATACTTGGAAACTGACAGTCTTTATGATGGTATTCAGTGTGATTCTGCGCCACATTCGTCCGTGGGTTTACGTCACTGCAGGCTTCTACCACCCGTACATCGTGCAGCTGCTGTTTGTGCTGCCATTAGCCTTTGGTCTAGCAAAGCGCGTGGAACCGGAGCTTGGAGCTCTAAGCCTTGTTCGACTATTGCTATTCGCTAATACGGCAGCGGCGGCGGTGCTGTTCGTGAACCTCTTTGTGTTCTACATCATCTTCCGGAACCCCGTGTACCTGTACGGAAGACTTCTGCTGGACAAATTTGTGTTGTGTTTCCCATGCTAACGTGCGTTTATGACAGGGAAGTGAGCTTCTCAGGATTTACGGGAGGGATTACAGCCTTGTTGGTGGCCTACATGAAGTCGACACCGTTTGCAACGGCTCCTCTGTTCCCTGGTGTCCCACTTCGTGTAAGTTTTAGTGACGGTGCTTAACGGTATGGCGTACGCTACTAATTATATGTGTGTTTGTCCTTTCAGTACTACCCGCTGGTAGCGTGTGCTATCTTCTGCTTCTGCACGATTGCCGGTGTGGTCTTTACCGCTTCTCCAGCGCTTAGTTTGATGCTTGTTAGTGCTGGACCGTTCTCGGTGCTTGGAGGCTATTTTGGCTGGTACTACCTCCGTTTTCTCAACAAGAACCGAGATCAAACCGTTGGCGATGTGTCGGACGAATTTGCGTTAGTGGTGCTGCTTCCGGACTTCTGCACGTATGTAGTGCCCGAACTGCATATTTTTATGCTCATGATGTGATTTACGTTGCTCAATTGTGTATATGTGTGTGTGTGTGTTTTTTTTTTTTTTTTTT